>ML213661.1:53036-97622 GCA_004379715.1 Crucibulum laeve
TATCGACCTCGGCACTTTCTTAGTAGATTGTGTTGACGTGCCTGACATGCTCTGATGATAAAACTATCAGAGTCTGGGATCTGGAAACTGGGAAAGAAGCAATGCCAGCTCTGGAAGGACATACTGAAGACATTGAATCTGTAGCCTATTCACCAGATGGCCAGTACATTGTCTCAGGTGCTCAGGATAATACACTTAGGATCTGGAATGCTATAATAACAGGTATGTTAATATATTTCCATCAGATGATAAATTATTTAATTTTCATTACTTAGAAAATAATGAGGATTGGTTTCTTGAAGTTTGTTAATCTCATTTAAATTGGACATAAATCAATTTTGATTTTATTTCAGCAAGATGCATTCAAGGTCCCAGAATTGAATTCAAATGAATCAAATGAAGGGGTTGAGTCCCTTGAGAGTCTTTCTGACAATTCTGAAAACCACCCCAGTATACTGGAACCCAATTTCTTTGAATATGAGGTACATACATTTATAATACTGTTATAAATCATCTCAAGTTTGACATTAACATTTAACAGCAGCATACAGAATTCTCAAGAGGTGAGATTGTTGAGGAAAGAGCCACTGAGTATTCCATCATGGGAGAGCAACCCCCAATACAGAAACAAAAAAAGGCTGTTGATGAGGTACTAGAAGTTATAGGAAGTGGGGAACAAGAGATTCAAAACAATGAAATACCTGAAAGCAGTCAAATGCAGGACAAATTTGAAGGTCATCCAGAATTAGCTGCCCCTGCACGGTCAAAATATGTAAATTGAAATCCTTTCTTTGATGATTTTAATGAAAACTGATGAGTATGTTATTGTATAGCATACATTGAATCTTGATAATGATTCTGGATCAACAATTTTAGAAGATTGTAGGAATGGAGTTAGTGTATGGAGGCAGCTTAGTTGCTGTTTCAGCTAGTTAAAACATAGCTTGCTATAAAATATTAACAAGAACATAGAAAGTCATACAATTATGTAAATTTTCAGAGTGGAAGACACATGCAACTACAGAATGAGGTGTGTCTATAAGTTGTTCATTAATCCTAGCCATGTTGTTGAAGAGAAACTAATGATCACTCGGAGAACGGAGAATTTCCTACCCAGTCTTCCTATCTATGCTTGCACATGTCTACCACGTCTACAAATTCAACTTTCTCCATCGCATGTAATTCAACCTGGCGGCTACTGGCTTTCCATCTTCGTTTGTCACCTTTCCTTTAATCGTTATGTTATTATGTATCCTTGCAACCGTTGGCAGTGTCGACCTAGATACCGGCTAGAGAGTAGGAATAGCTATATTTAATCCCTAGAGTACCTGTATATCTAGAATAAAAAATAAATAAAAAGCGAGGTGGCCTCACTTCGTTCCTAACAACCTGGGGTTGGAGTGGCGAAGAGACCGACGAAGTAATGAGGGAATTGGATGCAAACTGGTGCGATAGGAACCGTAGAACGAAGGCTGAGGAGCTGGAGGACTGATAGACTGATGGAGGAGACGACGGGTGCACGACGGGCACGACAGAGACGATAGGAACTGAAGAGAACTATTGGAGAAATGCTAAAATAGTCGCCCGATTGCAACTAAGATAGCTCGACAACGAGAGCACTTAAAAATACGAAACAAAATCTTGGAGAAGGATGGGAAGTCGGCCTAGACGATACAAAAGACCGAAGTTGTTTGGCTTTGTCTTCGTCGAAATTGTCGCGATTTGGTGAAGAGGACGATTTGTGAACACCTGAGTCCAAAGTACTTGAATATATTCTGTAAAATCGAAGTAGTTTGACTGAAGTATGTAGGGAGGATGATTGAGTAAAGAGAGAGGAGGAAGGGGGATTCTGAACTAATGAAAAACGAAGTAGAACCTATGTCTTTTAAGTATGTAGGAAAGTCCTCAACACAAAGAAGTAAAATAGAAATAAAATGTACAAAAACAAAGAAAAATGATCATCGAGCGGTTGTAGAACCCAGAGTCGTTCATGAGACTCGATTCATGTGCAAGGAAGACGAATAATAACTACTCCTATCTCAAATAAATGTTTAGATGTCTTAAAAATGCGAAACTATTAATCAAATCGAAAGAAATAGACTATTTTGCAATAGAATCCGTTGTTCCGAACTCAGACAGCATTTCCGAATCACTTTGAAGCTTTTTGATGCATTCCGAACCATCCCTAACGATCCCTAGTCGAGAATAGCCATCCTGTACTTGATTTAGCGGCGTCAGGACCGAGTTTCCGAGTACAGAGCCATGCAAGGCTCGTCAGCAGGTGTTTATATTCCCTTTAGTTTTCACTTAACATACTGAATTCTATCGAAGTTCAGACAAAGATTTTCTGTTAGTTCCATATTTGATACATTAATGTACTATATGTAAGTGGGTGGTTACATATCATCTTCGATCGGCGTCTTTGCCGATGGGATCTCCATGAAAATGTTCGTAGTGAGCACTCGACCTTCGTCGCTGTCCACATGGAACTTCAATCTTTGTAGATTCATTATCATCCGACAAGCCTTTCGAATAATTCAGAAATCAGATGAAGTCAGAATACCAAAGGGAACTTACGACGATTGAGAAGAAAGATATTTGTAGACTTAGATTATAATTAGCATGACAACCCCGAACGATAAATGGGAAACTGACATGAAATTGACGTGAGCTCGCGCAACTTGCTGAATCAGCGAATATGGGATAGTTGAGATGAATACGCCTGAATGAAGAATGCGATTATAATATAGCTCAACTCAGTTACGCTACTCACTGCAAATAAGAATCCAGGCCCATGCTCCATCCCGAAGCACTCGTTGTATGACAGGAACACAACCCAAATTCAACTTCCGCTTCTGCAATGTCAAACTCCAGACTACCGTTTGCGCAATAACAACGGATGCACTTCACGATTGGCAGGGCGTGATGGTCGTCAATACTAGAGGAATGAATAAACTTCGACGGGAGCTCACGTAAAGTACAAAACTTGAATAGGCATCTCTTGAGCATCGCATTCAGCATCACAATAGGCATCACAGATAGCGTTGAATGTAGCGTATTCGAAGGTAAAAAAATGGCAAGTTACAGCGAGGCAGAGCTCCATAAGCAGAAGTGAGAGCAGCAGAAGGCCTATCTTCTTGCTCTGGCTGTATAAAGCATAAACTGAGATGGTGAGACTGAGTTCATACTCACCATCTATTGACATAAGTTAAAATACCTCTCAGCATCAAAACCGCGTTGACAGTGGCTAACATCGACCAGCCGCCAACGAGCAGGAACATGAACCAGCTTCTGCATGTTGAAGACAAAACTGGGAGGTGAGATAGCGAAGTAACGGCAAATGCGAAGTTGAGGCTAGTCTAATAATCAGTATGGACCACCTACAACCCTAAATAAAAGATTAGCGTACGTTTGTACAATGATAGCGCCGTAACGCGCGAAAAAGTAGATGCATTTAACAACGTTCATAGGTTTCCTGCATTCGAACGATGTAAGTTATTGTTCTCATCATGGCGAAGAAAGCGAAGCTCTGAATCACCTCCATATATACCGATACTCACACTTACAAGTGACGAAGTATTCCCAAACCAAAACGACGAGCGCTGCAACTGGGTTAGTGTTGAGATACACTATATCTTCACCGCAATGTGGCAAAAGGACTTACGAGAGACATAGTTCCTGGTTGTAAGGGAGGATTGGAGGCCTTCAAGATTATGTTCTAAGGCTAGAGAAGTGATGTTCAACATCGGAACAGTCTCACAACGTCCAAAGAGAGGTGCTAAGGATGTATTAGAAGCATAAAAGAGGTGGAAGACAGCGGACAACGGACCTGGACTTTATATCGTTCGAATCAATTCAATGTAGGGTTGTCACAAGATTGATGTTTGGCCAAATGTATTCAATATGGTCATTAATTAAGGTATCATAGCAGCCGATGTGCTGTTGCAAGTGTAACGGAACTGATTCACTCTCATACATATATGAGGTTCGGAAGCAGATGAGTCTACTCGCTTTGACAGTAGACATTCTCGCCACCATCGAAAGTAATCCTCTCCGAATCGCTCTACTACCATTTTGTTCGATATCAATTGGAAGGCTGGAGTATCTCGAATAGGAGAATTATCCTCCATTCGAACGGATTCTATTTGTAGGAGAGGTGGGCAATATTGATACAGCCCTGCAGTATGGATTACTTAGAGACGACTTGATTCCAGAATTCCTTGAGTGTCAAGTAATCCCTTACGTTCATTCCTCGTACATCGGTAAGCGCCTCGATTTGCGTTGGTCCGCGTGTAACCATGGCCCGTATAGCCCCGTTTGTGTCACTTTACCCCGCGAGTATTTCGTATGCTTCTATGACGACGTAGCCCAGAAGCGAACGGATTGTTGAGATATGTAGATAAGAGACTTTGCAAGGATTTGGTTCAGAAAAACACCTTGAAACTGATATGGTTGTGTCAACATTGGTTAGAAGTATGTTACGACTCATCAGAATTTGAAAATTAACGCGACGTTTGTATATTTGTACGTGCTGATTTAGAAGGCATTACTTAGTACTGGAATGATCTAAGATCTTTGACTCTCAACTCTTAACTTTCTCTGAAACGTCAGAGTTTCAACATCTATGTTACACCAGGCTCAAATCCAAAGAAAATAATTAAATAAATCATAGGAGATAGCGGATACCATCAAATGCACATGAGAAGCGAATAGGCTGATAAAATTCTTGGTGCTATCGGCGATGTTCAGTCGTACGTTGACACCGAGGCAATCGCAGTCTTGAATCCTCAGTCCTATCCTGTTTTAGACTCGCTTACATTCTCATCCGCAAAATGATACATACACAACTGTCGATACAATGTGAACGAATGATAATAGAAATAACGCCATATGCAGCATGCTATCTATGTTATCGAAGATTAAGAGCCACGACAAGGATCCTAAGGAAATTTTGTTATATTTTCATGCATTAGATAGTTAGTAACGATTCTCAAATTGAGATATCTATTCTAGAAGGTATACCTCGATTATAATCCAACATCCACTCGTCTGCTCATGCCTTTCCTCCTCATTCGTAGGAGTAGAATGACCCTGTCAACGACATGTGCGCGAAACCCCTTTCATTCGAATGCCTCCATCGGCTCAGGGAATTGAAAGTCCGCATATTTCTTCCGTAGAATTTGAAAAATGAATGATTACCGGACGTCCGCCAGCTATTTGACACCGTAACAAGTAATAATAATGCTCTGTAATCCATATCGTTACAATTTTACGGCCCAACGCAGGCCATATCTCGCAAGCAGTGAAATCATGGAAAAGTGTGATGCGCTATCCATTAGCTTATATTTGTCAAGTTAGATACACTTGTCATTGTATACTACGTGAAGGGCATGTATGTAGGGACATTCGAGAACTCTGCAATGCGTAGGAAGGAAATTTGCAAGAGCTTCTGGTTCATATTTGCAAGCGTAAGGTCCGTTTCCGGGTCTGGTAGCGGGACTCCTTTCTCTAGAGGCACTACACGAGATAATGACGTAGATCTAGAACACAGTGTGGTCAAAAGTGGCACGGATATATCTTTAATCTTCCATCTATAGCTGATAGTATTTTCCGTGCGTGTGTTTCCATAGTACTTAGGTTTCTTCCCCTGAATAGGACATCGGAATGGTATAAGGGATTGAAAGAGATCACTGCAAGTATCGTAAGTCAGACTGAGACGTGTGGTAAACCTACTATACAGAGAATGGTACAAAATCTGTAAAATAAAGGACATATCGGTATCAGAGCATAGTGAAGACGGAGTAACAAAAGGAAAGCATAGTACAAACAAAAATGGGGGTATCTGAAACGAAAAACACGGTGAATAAATATATGTGTACAGTCAAGAGAAGAAAGAAGAGAAGCATGTTTGTGCCGTCCTGGTATCGGTGAGAATGTATTATGTGGAGAGATGCAAGCCTTCAGAGATATAATCTCGCAGCTGCTCTTGCATCGCGCGGATGGTGTGTCCTGGAAGAAACTGTAGTTGGCGTAAGCGCTCGATGCGAGTGCTCCCGTTCCAGCGCTGTGCGATGATTTCGTGGATCATCTCAATGAGATCGCCTTTAGCATTGATTTGCTGACTATCGGAGAGGCTAAGAGTATGGAGTGCTGGAAGGTATACCGATGCTTTCGAAGCAATCAAACTCAAAACCGTATCCGTAACCTCCGCGGTGCTGAATTTGAGGCTCAGCTCCACCAGGAAGGGCGAATTATCGAGCAGTGCAGTCATATCATCGGGTGTAGTTGCCCCATCAAAACGGAACTTGGAAAGACTGAATTTCGAACGTTGCTGGAGAGTAGACAGGACTAGGGGTTTGTACCATGTGGTATGGGTAATGTTGATAACCTCGAGTTCGACCAAGGACGGAAGAATGAGGTCGTTGAGGAAATCTGGTATAACGCTGACCGCGCCAGTGATGGATAACCTTCGAAGCGATGGGATGGTAACTGGAGCGGCAGCGGAAGAGGTATTGGACGCCGAGCGAACGAGGTTAATTCGCAGGTCCTCGAGCTCTCCGCAGGTTGAGAGAATAGGAAGGATGACATGACGACCCACTGGGCCCTTTCGAAGGTCTAAGGTTCGAAGCTGCGACCATGGGAGGTTGAAAGAGCCAATGGCACATCCGTAACTGGGCCCGTAGAGTGTAAAGCTAGTGAGCTGGGTTGCGTCCACAAAAGAGGTAATAGGAGTAAATGTCTGTGAAGACCAATGCATGATCAGACGGTGCAGTCCCAAGAGTTCTGATTTATATGGAGAAAATATCCCTTCGACGAACGAAGGAGGAACATCGAGGCAGAGAGTCTCGATCCGTTCCACGAACGGTTGAAGTTTCAGACTTGGGCATTTGCCACCGAATGAATCACATTGGAGATGAAGTGAAAGAGGAAACGTACGAGCTCGTCCCCAGAACGTGGATATGATCTCATCAAGCCCATGAAGACGACCGACGTCAAGCGATAGGGATAGAGATGTCCACACCTGTGGCATGTTCACAGCAACCTCTCTCCAGGCCGAACACACCTGGAAAGGATATAAGTACGACGGCACTGAGTTGACCAACGTTTTATCGGCCTGCAATGAGACAATGATATGCAGGAAGATCTCGCCAATGATCTCCGGCGGCAGTCGACGTGCAGGGTAGGTAGCAATACGATATGACCTCATACGAAGAAGACTATCATCCGCCTGCTTATGCAGGGACTCTAACTTCGCCTTCAACCGCTCAATCCTCTCGACCAACCATGCCCGATTCCGTTCCTCCTCCAATATCAACCTTTGAAGTCGGCTTAATTCGGAAGGAGAAGGTGCGACATTGGACTCCATTGACTGGAAATTGATTGATAATTAAACGAACTGGTGAATAGAAGGCATTTATTATCGTATTAGCTCGACATGAAAGAGGTATAACGCACAGATTCTGATTAATAACTGGGATTGGTGTATTCGAAATGGTACTACGTGGGTCTTTCATTTACCTATTGTCAAGCGAAGTTGGTGACTATGTCCCTTTAACTTAAGTTTACACATACTTTTCAGATATATTCCGACAATCAATGGGCAGTGTGCTGGATATCGTTCACGATGAGGTTGGTATATGCGAGGATCGTGGGTGTAAGACGGAAAGAAGCGGCGCGAGGCCACCGTGAGGTCCGACTTATTTAAGCAGCCGGTATATGCACAAACATGTCCAAATATACTCTTCTGACAGCCAAAACCGCTCAAGACTTCAGTTCAATCGGATGAGGCGGCAGGAGCACGGTTGCCAGCTGTACGCTCAATTCATAATCAAGCTTCGTATATGTCGCGTCGGATCTCCTTAGAATCAGCCCGGAACACGCATCGAACCTCCGCGATCGAGTTGTTGGAGTCATCTGGTATGAGCGAATTTGGCGGCTTCCTTCTCGAACGTTCGTCAGTGTTTCCCATCAGGATACTCTATAAATAGCCCCTGATACAATCACAGTACTACTAACAGAGAGAGATCGTCCCCAGACCCACAAGTATCTTGATACAACATTCAATAACATAACATTAATGACTTTCACCAAAATCAACAGCTATATCTGCCAAAAAAAGATATCCTCAATGAACTGCTTTTCAACGGGTGAAACGTTTCATCCTCTACCTGGAACTTAGAGACATTTATTATTTCAGAAAGGAACTATGAGCTATTCAAACGGGTCGTTGAATAGCGTGTGGAATATGGACTAATTTCCAAGAGCAATATTTGCGCATATTTTTCACAGAGCTTTGCCTTGATATAAACTACTCCTGAAATTGGCGCACGGCCCATAAATCTCTCGCCTAAACTACCTAAGCACATATATCCTGCTGGATCTTCATCGTTTGAAAGCTGTCAAACACTATTATATTTCGGTCTGATATACTGCTGTGACATTCATGCCCAAAACAAGCCTACGATGCTGTTACAACTCTACTGGTGTCAGGTCTAGGGCTAGATCACGATGCTAATTCCGGAATGGGACTGGTATGATTAAATGAAAGGATTTGCTACGCCACTTCGGTATGTTCGTGGATTTATGTGGGAATTGTAAAAATAATGATACAAATGATACAGCCTAGTCTGCATTTAAGTTATGAGCAGCCGTGATCTTGTACTTTATGGACATCTATTTCTTGCGAGATAAGAACAAGTGGCTGTGAGGCCGTCATCATATCCCCCGTTGACCTCGACCAGGCCTTGCCTTGAGCGACTCGAAAAATGATCAAAAGTGGCGCAATCGACTGCGAGGAATTTATTAAACGGTTTTGAGAAGAAACAGATCTAAAGTTACCTGGACCTGTATCCACATCTGAAATGCGATAGCACCATACCATGAATTGAGGCTAAAGGCGACGAGAAAGAAGATGTCGATCACGACGACCAGTAGAGCGGATTCGATCAAGATGGTTATGATGTCCGTGTATTGTGATGCTCGCCCGAGTACTTTCGCAACGTGGCGTCGATGCATAACCAATCGGGTGATAATCATTGACGTGATAAGAGTGTTCGTGACCAAGGTGACGAGTCCGTATGTTATCAGCATCAGGTTCACAGTCTTCGTCCGACCGAAGCCACTCAACACGACCAAAGCCATCCCTGTGCCTTTCAGTGTTCTGAATCAATATGGTGGAAGGCAATACTAGACTGAAGCTCGTACCGAAAGAAGCCACGAGAAAGGCTAACGGAATGCCCAAGTATGCCCATGGCGAGATATGGGATGTGCTGAAGATGACCATGCAACGCCAAATCTGCGAAGGTCAAAACAAACATTCTCCTAATAGGCTCCAGCGTTGCTCACCAAGAGACTATCTGAACACCAATTCAAGAATGTGTAGACGATGTCGACCTTCCCAAAATATGGATTAACAGGAATCTGGTCGGACGATGGGCACGTCCGATCTATCAATGCCCCAGTAGTTGCATATATCACTAGAATCGTCGCAACAGTGCTTGTTACAAACATAATGGAAACATATGCCCGGAGAACAGTATTTTGAAGTCGAGATCGTGGCTGTGCGACGCGATCTCTGAGCAAGGCAATGCATAGCATAAACAGCGTGAAGACTATCCCGTATCCCAGTGTAGAGAAAATGGTACCGAGAAGCCAGCCTCGTCGATTATTCGCCCGTTGGAACGCTGGTAGGGTCTGGCAATCGGGGAAGGATATCGAGGCCATGGGGGGAGGGGCAGGTCGAAGTGCTGACAATCGTTGAGGCCAGCCTACACGACCCGCTTATCGTCACTTCGAAGCTAAATATCACATATGATAGCGTATTAGCCCAAATACGGTCAGCAGGGGCAGAGATGGCGGAGCCGGCAAATGTGCAAATATATGCATATCTTGAAAAGCATGGCTACTGCAGGAAAACTCCCACAGTGGAATTGTGACGTGGGATGTTGTGGGGAATCACGGGGGCGCTCCAGAGTCTTTTGTGCCTTTTCCTGAGCCCTGATGCGGGCAACGCTCGGGGGTGTATCCAGCACAAATTTAGATCCCCCACGAGCTACCATCTGTGAATCGGGAAACCAATAACATTAAGAATGGTCTAATCATTCGAAATGAGCATTGGAACAAGAGAAGTCTTCTCTTGGCGCCTGGTTTAAGGTTTGGAAACATTGCGTTTATAAAAAGCTCCAACGACGTCTCAAAAAAGCAATCACAGGCTCATGCATATGATCAGGATGATTCTCTCCGAATCCTTTCTCTCTACAAAGAGTGGTTGAAGAGGTGCACGTTCTCCCCTTTGCTCCCAAATAATGTTGCCATCAGTGACGGATGACTGATCAACAACGTTCTAAATGATCATCGCATGCTCCCTGGGATTTCATTGCGTTATAAGCAGTGAAAAAATACTAATTATTCATGCTACGATCGACCTTGGGTGTATGTGATTAGTAATAATAAGCAAGCATCATTGATGATCGACCGAGGAGAATCTATGGAAGAGAAACTACAAAGAGGAGTCGACTAAATATACTCCTCAAACGGCAACCTCAAGAAAGCCGGCTACGTGACAGGCACCGCTGACATAGTGCTTGGTGAAGTGGTGTCCAAGGATTGTGATCTGCCAGAAACTCTGGGGTTTATCGTACTCAAGAAAAAGTAATTTGTATGAGCACTCAAGCAGAATCGAAATAAGCGATGTATGCGCACTTATTTAATAATAATTTCTTAATTGAAAGATGTCAGATATAAATACAAAGGGTTGAAGTAAGCCTGTTGCAGCGAACCGATCTTGATTTTAATTAGATGTTATCGAGGGCGCACACCGCTGATAAGCTTAAGTTGGATCGAATACTTAGATACCCACGTTGTTACAAAGCCTAATGGGGCTTGTATTTCTCAATGGGTGGATGGCCCTGCGACTTTTCTTGTATGGACTTGAGTTACCTGGCCGGCAGAAGCTACAAGCATCAGAAGGCTCACGAGTGACTTAAAAGTGACGAGAACGTTGTATCACGCTCTTATCGCCGATGTTTGAATTTTTTGCTGGTGACAAATATGGGCTCTCAAGTTCAGCGACAAAGTGCTAATCAGTTGTCTATAGTCCTTTATGTTATTCGATAGTAGCTAGAGTGTAAATGGAAAAGCAAAGAAACAAGAGATTTGATAAGCTTCCATTCCGTCATGCCAGAAAGTTTGAATGTGTCAGGTTAATTAAATGTTTGGGCAGGTAGTGCGTCGAAGGTAGGGCAAAGTTGATCCCAATCATCTATTATCAATGTGTCAAAGAGCTATCGTTGGAAGACTAAAAGAAAGAAAGGGATACCAGGAGGATCAGACGTGGCAATGGTAGCTGTATCTTCGGCAAAGACAATTGCAAGACCGCTGAAGAAGTTATGCATTAATTTAACCAAAGATGGATTTTTAGAAGGAAAAATAGACATACATCTCCAGATGCCAGTCAATATGGCTATTATCAGGTGTAATTGATATGTTAGGGAGTTTACGTTATTTATTCCTGAGACATACCAGTGAAGAATCCAGGGCCCTGGATTATCGGTAGTGAAGCGAATTGTGACATTGTCACCTGCAACTCCGGTAGAAACAACGTCCCGACGAACAGGATTGTCATAGTTGTAAATATCACTTCCTGCGCTCCTAACGACGTCGAATGTATGCTAGAGAAAAATAAGATGGATACGCGTGCTAGGGAAGAAACAGACGTACACCATGCAAATGGAACGGATGCTATCGACAGCGGGCATGAGTTCATAAAAACAGGTAAAATAATTAATTAACGAACCGGACTTCCAATGGACCCACCAGGAATCGACAGCTCGACTACCTTGTTGGGTGGAAGCACATAGACACTACCTGCAGGAAGTAGATCCTGAGCTGTCTGTGCGCCACTCATGATTTGAAGAAGAACAGGCGTAGTTGGAGGAATGAACGTGGCGCCATTGATTGAGAACTGCAGATCTGTGACGCTGAAAGCAATTTCGAGGTCAAGATTAACATCCGCACCGCCTGAGACGGCAGTTCCTGGGGCGCCAGGGTTTTCAAGTGGATGTAAGTTCGTCTCTAGCAGCGGGTTACTGTTAGGTGTTTGATCTGTCGTAGGATCGGTATCATTCGCGCCAGCATATCGAAGAATGGCAGAGTTAATCCCTCCATCGAATCCTGTCGTACCAACGTTAGGGTTGGCACGAATCCAGTAATTTCCAACATCTTGGTCAGCAGTCAGAACAAACGAATAGCGCTGTCCGGCAAATATCTGGATCGAATCTACCACTAAGGGAGTTACGTTAACGCCGTCGACTTCGATGATGGTCTAAAGGGACGCTGTTAGCGGTATGAACCAAGGTGATAGATAGGCAAGCTAACCATGGTATGGCCGTCAATAGAGAAAACATAGTTGGGATCACAAGAAATAGAGATCAGCCTGAAACGATAGCTGGTGCCTGCTGTGACGTCGATGACAGATAGAGGAACCGTTAAACCACCAGCAGACCTTCCTTTACCGTTTATGAGAGTGGCGTCTGCGGTGGGAACTAGTCCAGCAGATGGAGCAACGGTGTGATACCTAAAAAGATTGTGAAGTTGGTCGGTGAAGTTCGGAAAGGAAAATAATGGAATTTTACCAGTCAGCAAGGGTTATGACGGTTGAATCTATCAATCATAATGAGAAAGCTTCTAATTTGAAATAAGAGCTACTAACTGTCGTCGACTTGGTACCTAGAAAACGCGTTACATCAATATCAGGCCACTGAATAGTTAACGATTGCTTACAGTGAGAGATGAGGATCATTTGGATCATAGACCACAATGGGGCCACGAAGGCCGTCGCAGTATTGAGTAGCTAAAGGTATGCACATAATAAGCAGTGCAAATATCGTAGAGAGGGTCGGCACCTACAGTGGTGTGAATGATACCAAAAGGTTCCAGCTTGATCAGGTACGGCGAAACTGTACAAGAATGCATTTCCAGGAGAGATGGGACACTGGCTAACACCAACAGGACCATCTGCCCAGCTGGATCCTGCTTGGAAAAACCCATGCCAATGCTAAAGAAGACTGTTAATTTAATTATTATATCAAGAAAACCGACAATTTACGATGCTTGTGCTCGTCAACATCGTTGTATCAGTCAAGTTGTCGATTACATTAATCGAAAATGCATCGCCCTAAAGTGTACATGAATGAGTGACAACGATTCGGGGATCATAATTAATTGCAAACGACTTTATTAGATGTGATCAGTGGTCCTGGAAAGCTGAGATCGCTCGCTTGGGTGCCTGCTAATACAGCACTATAGGAATAGATTGTTAGTTTCTGTGTACAGTTTCGGGAAAAGAAAGCCACTGACGAGCGTTCAAATCCATCAGGAGAAATAGCGCTATTCGCGATATACAAATCAGATGTTGGCCCTATAGCATTGACGATAGCAAAGAGCGAGAGTGACGAGAGAATAATTAAAAGCATAGAAAGAGAGGGCTACGAGAATGATAGTGGAAGTAAGTATGTCGACACTTCCATAACACTGGTGTTTATATGCCCCTAAACCACTGAAAATTCACGTAACCCAACCACAGGTTCATAGCATTTGTTGATTATTTGGTTCAAACTTATCCGGCGCAGTTGCATTGATAAAGTTGGTGAGCGAACATCGTGGCACCCAACCGACCATCCGGAAAGCCAATAGGAACGCGTTCCTGCTCTTCATTCCTAAAGGCAGAGATGGTGGGGAGTTACCTCCGATGACTAAATAGCTCTATTTTTATCAAAACCGAAGAAGCACGGACAAAGCATGTTCTGGACGCCGAATGTGATAAGTTGTAGACTGCGACGTGTTTCCTTGGGGATAAAATGCGTTAACATACAGCTGAAAAATGTTTAATGTCAGAGATGCTAGGGACTGTATCACCGCCATTTCGCTCCTTTGCAAGAGAGGGACAAGAAAGGAACGAATACGCGATCAGACGGACGCTATGAGATTGCCGCGAGCTATCGGCTTCTGATCGTCCCCAAACATCCACTTGGGACAAGAAATAGATGAACTGCGGAGCATTGATTTCTGATTGCATAAATATAAGTCAGTTCGAACATTGAGCAACAACCAAGGTTTTAGAGAACACCCAACCCATCACAATGCTCTTCAAGCCCCTCTTGTTCCTTTCAGCTGTCTTCGCTTCTGTTGTGGTTCGTAAACCAAACTATTTCTTGCGTTTGCATATCACTGAAACGAACTCGCCTAGGCGCAAGACCAGCGTCCTCCCGTCTTTACTGCAGAGAGGATTATACATACCATTATTCAAGAATCACCATTCCTTGTAGATCATACCACAACAGTGGTCTGGACGTGAGTACATCCATTTCAGTCATTAAAAAATACTTAAAATACCTATTCGTATAGGCAAAGCAGCAGCATTAGTGAAACCACTACTGCCACTGCAACGGCTTCCGCATGAGCTGAATTTTCAGCGCATAACGCTGGATGTTTTGTAATATTTAGGACTTTATTTCTTGAGTAATGAATGCTGCTATAGCGAGTTCTGTTTGAATAATAAGTTAGCATATTTAAGCACTTTATTAAATGAGTGGATATCGACCTACTTATTAAGTCAAAAAAAAAAAATTCAGCTGATCTCTGTTTAGGAGCAGCTCAAGCAACGTAGTTGTCGTCTTTACCGGCACAAAGAGATGGAAGAGAATTAAGGAATGCAGGAAGTCAACTGCGAGCGTACAGCCACCCGGAAGTGAAGTGCCCTTGATGCGAGTAGCCGGGGAAGATCTTTGCTAAATCATGGAGGAAGGTTGTCAGGGCAAGAGAAGATCATAGGGATCAGTATAATTTAGAATAGAATGTAGATTGCTGCGGAATACTACATATCGGAACCGAAGGGTGCCTAAATCTTTTGAATTTGCGCGACATCGCGGTATTTTTGCTCTATGCCTTGAAAAGACGAAGCATGACGATTGGGGAATAGCTGCGGAGATCCCTGTGGGATATCAATCTGTCTCTTATTTTTGAGCGGTAATAGACGACGAGGCTGTACTGGTAACATACCTGATTACAGTATGAGTCTAAGCCCTGCACGGGCCTTGGAGTTTTGTTTCTTAAGTGCTACGATAGGTCGCGTCAAAGTTCCAAAAAGACACGAATACTTCACTCCCATTCGGTATTATTTCATCTCCGTATGTGCTATTTAGGTTTCATTATACTGGCACGGGTAATAGAATGGACGGAGAAGGTTGCCCAGTGCTGGTGATTGCTCTAGTGCCGATGGTTGCGATGACAAAATACATATCAGAATGCAAAAGCGTTCGCCATGTTTGGCTTGAAGTCAAAGCCAAACACCCGTACATTCATTCATCCAGTTATGCTCGGCCGAGGCGTAGATCTCCAAGATGTCTTTATATAAAAATATGTGCCACAGAAGAAAAGACTTTGGTATGTATCCAAACGACAAGGAGAGTGAATTTTGTAGAGAAAGCAACCTTGAGAACGGACGATTTAGAGGAACAACGACGATAGCTATAAGAAACTATGGAGAAGTGAGATCCAATGGGAAAGAGAAGGAACTCAATCGCACCCGACGAATGACCCAGCTCGAGTTGAACTTGTTTCGGGCCACGTACCAAAAAGAACTACGCGTACCGAGTCCCGCCATACGAGAAATCCGCCGAAAGGACCGATAAATTCTGCCACACAGGCATCGACCACGTCGCCAGCACCGTAAACGTCGCATTATCCAAAGTAACTTTCAAACTCCTCAGAGCAGGTAAGGTCAGCCCCGCCCCATTCAGCGCCTGCGAAATCAGTTCCTCCGTAGCCTCTCCTTCCTCTCCCAGCCTACTCAGCGTCGTCTGTCCGAAATTGGCAGTGGCGCAGAAACTGAGCTCCAGGAAACTCCAATTACACAGCTGTCATTTGGAGCATTGGGGATACGACGCGTTTATAGAATTCTCGGAACATGATCCAGGATGATCTTCAAATCAAACGGAGAGCACCTATCGAGGTTAGGCGTCTCGATGTACAAACCCCTGATATGCCTCACGGAGCTATTGCTCTCCCATCCGCTCACACTGCCTTCCCCAGCGCCGTTCTGATACTGCACCAAAGCCCCTGCCAACCTCCTCGCCTCCACCGCCCTACTGATCTACACGAACTCGTACAACGCCTCCTGCGCCACCTCGTTCAACAGCCTACACACCCACCTTAGACTCGCTTTATACCGGATTGTGCGGTTGTACGATTCTTGCCTTTGATGGAGGTGCTAATGTGAGTGTGGAAAGGCGAGGAATAATATAGTCGAGACGTTAGTGTCGGTGGTGGCGGTTGTGGTGAGAGAAGTAGTTGGAAACGAGGAGGTAGAGAAGGAGGGAATGAAGGAGGAGGATGTGCTGGTGTACGAGCTGAACGAGGACGCGCATGTATAGGGAAACACATCGTACGTGGGCCTGCGCCTTCCTCGGGCGCGGTGGCATATTGGATGATGAACCATAGCTCGGGGCGAGCGGGGCATGGAGAGCTTTAATGCGGATCTGTGAAGGGAGAAGGGGGTTAAATTCAGTTCTTTACAAGGTAGAAGGAGGGAAAGTATACCTCCAGTGGTGGTAAACGACATGAGTGCTTGGAACATGGCTGGCAAGTGACGAGACAATTCAATTTCAAAACGTTGACGTGGAGTAGAGCAAGATGCGCATGACCTCCAGATGATGTTGGAATTGAAGAAGATGACAGCCGGGTGACGCAAACATGTCGGGGGAGATACCGTTGAAGATAATGCTGGTACGTACTGATAACGCGGTAACGTGTCGTCAGAATGGCGTCCATTGTGGGAAACCTTGATGACGCATGTTTGTGTGGGAAGATCAAGTAGCCGCGCTTGAGCTACATACGCTTTCAACCATCCTCCTCACTTCATCAATCATGTTCACCAACACCGAACAGACCCAACGCTCCATACGCGCAGAAATCAGTAGCGAAAGAATCGAATCAGTCAGTTTCACCTCCACAGGAACACGTCTCTTTCTACTGGATCTTTTTCAATCGGTCACATACACCACCTCTCGACATAGATATCCCTCGTCAACTATTCAATGGGAAATCGCAAGAGTGTCTGCAATTATTTGTCGACGCACTTCGCAAGTACTACGGTTTGAATTTCCAGCCAGGAAGGGTCGAGTTTTGGGTGGTCAGTGGCATTTACCTCTCTTAACTCCCGATGTGACTCTTAACAGTGCCCAAACATCTATAGCCTCGAGAGTGTCTTGCATACAATAAGGCCCCTCGCAATGGGTGGCCAACAACCATCAGCGACTTCGAAACCGCCTTTCAGAAGGTTCGCAGGAGGACCTCTCTCGCCACTGCGTTGGCTGGGCAGCAATTGGAGGACGACGATGCTGTTCATTTGATCGATACCGTTTGAGATCCATATGTGCAGCTAGATAATGTTCAAGCGGATGAAATGGAAGAGCACGATGTAGTTGGCTCACTTGCCGAGAACACCTGTGAGTGGCGATCGACGAGAGCTGATCAATAACCTAATGCCTCAGTACAGGTTTCATGGAGACCCTGTCCGATATTGGACCAAGCCGTCCCAAGGATCAAAGTCTACCGAGTATGCCAACGCACAGGGCAAACGAAAGAAAGTTATCTATGATGGGCGGTGGGCGAAGTCTGATGTGTCGACAGTAGCTCCACCAATTCAATTCTTCTACCCCATCTTCGAAACATTCATCCACGATGTCAGCGGTCCTCATATGAAGCCAACCCGCGATGATATAATCGATACTCAGAAATTCATGCACGTGGCGTCGAGAATACCTGACGAGGGGTCCCGGCGATCCTTCAACAACAAAACAGTGACCGTGACACGAGTAATCCCGATGGAATGGTTACAGTTATGCTAAATGGCATCAGTATCGTACTCTTGATCTGGAACTGAAACGAGAGCTGGGCGAGGGTGGTTCCGACGCTTCCACCCAGGGTGAGCTTGCTATGCGGCGAGTATGGACTGACAAAGTTGTGCGTGTATTTCTTTCACTCCGCTAGCATTTGTCTCATTTACGCTTAGAGTGCTAATTTAGTGAAGAAATGCTGTTGTCCTACCCTTATTTTAGCAGGTGGCGGGCCATGGCTAACGGTTCTCGGTGGCGTATTCACGGACAAGTTCTGAGTCCAGAGACTAACTGACATAATGTGGATCGGACACTCTTCTACCCACGATGAGCCTAGAGTCTATCGTTTGGCACGAGTTCTTATGGCGCTACGTCACAACCTTCACTGCCTTAAAGATTATTACACCAAAAGTAACTCTTCCAACATCCCCGCTTTTGACATATCGCTCCCTCACCCCCGTAATTATCCTTATCTAAAATCATTTATTGACTCGAAGACCAGCAAGACCTTACGCTTCAAATATGTCCGTGCATTGGAGAATGATGCCAGGTGTGTAACCTACCAGGCGAAGATCCTAAGCTCTGCGGACTCTTTAGACGCCAACACTTCGACTGATAACGATGCTCCGACTGACATCGTAGTCAAATTTGTGTCTAGGTATGGAAAGGACGTGCATGAGTTTCTCGCAAGAGATAATCATGCTCCCGACCTTCGCTATTTTGGTGCACCGCTCGTTCAAGACAAAGAGGATATCTTGGGTGATGGCGGCGAACCCTCCACCGAAGCTCCGAACTCCCTTAGCCCCGAGCAGTCATCCCTCGCACTGCCCTTGTGTCCGATGAAGATGGTTGTCATGGACTATATCTCCCCTCACGCAAAGCCTTGGCCACGAAATGCACGCGAACAGGTCAGCAATGTCCTACACAAGTTGCACGATGGAGGATATGTCTCTGGCGACTTGCGACCGCCTAACGTGCTCTTCGACTAGAGCAACAAAGTGAAGTTTATTGGCTTTGACTGGTCTGGCTTGTACGACCCTTCGCCTCCGGATGAAACCTTACAAGCGGACAGTAACTACACTTGCTATCCATTGAACCTTTCGAAGAGCATCGCATGGGCAGATGGCACAGAGGATCTACGCCCCATCCTCCCAGACCATGACTGGCAGATGCTGGAAAACCTTCCATTTGACGAATGATAGTCCGTAGCATTACGCTAACTTTACGTATTAATTAAAAGAACATTCATATTACACCTATTATTATAATTATTAAACTCAAAACAGTTCTCTATCATTGGTCAATATACCACTCGTGAGCGGCCACACTCAGACTGATTGCCTGCCACACTGCGGCTGGGGCAGATCGATCACATCCACTGTCAGCCACACTCACACACAATGTGCGGGAGTGGAAGCAAAACATATATTTTCTTGTAAATGATCTGTTGAAATTTAGCTGTGCTTTTTGTCATTATCTCCACATATTTTTTAAAAACATTTTTCTTGTAGTACATATGTATTAAGAAATTTAAATCCTCTTAGATTTTGGAATTCTGCAACAGTGATATCTCTGACTTTAAATATGTTTAATATAAGTGTACCCTTTGAATGTTCTTCTTGCCCCCTATGCAGCGACACGGGATAAGATAAGATAAGCGGTACATGATGAGACAATGATAATAGATAAAATAACATTAAAAGTTTAACAGTGACTATCATTCTCATTATCTACTATGTTTAAAAGACTGAGAGCATGATCAAAACAGTTATATACCTGTCATTGGCTGGGGTTGATCACTGTGACTTGGGGTTGTGAGCTGTTGCAAGCACAGCAATACTTATACAACTCTATGTTGTGTGGGGAGGATGCTCTTTCTCAGTGAAATCTGATAAGTCAATAATGACAACTAGTTGTTCGGTGGGTGAGAGCCATGACAGCTCAGTGTGGAATGGCTCAAATAAAGCAGTGAGGAGAACAGAACCAGTGAATGTATTCATGTCGCAGAGTGCTTGGTCACATGGCTGAATAAATAAAGGAAGAAAGAAATCAGAAGTGTAATAATACCGATGACAAATATCACACGCTATGTCCATAAAAGGTAATTCTTGAGATGCTGTGGTGGCAGTGCATGCTGCTAACATAAAACTTTCGCTCACTTTTGATTTTGGACAAAATACCCTACTAAAAGTCCCTAAAAGAATGATTCTTATTACATAAGACTTGTAATACAGTGGCGCGCAAAAAGAATGCACGTGACAATTTTTGAGGGTTGTGCAACTTGTTGCATCCATATCTTTATTGTTTCCCAATCATTCTCTGTGATTTAAATTTTAATAGGAAGATATGGCTCTGATATACCATATTGTAGCATGAGGCCAGCAAACTTTGTTAAGATACTCAAATTACATCAAATTAACGATATGTTGTAGGCTACTGTGTTTATTTACACACCTGAAATTAATGAAGAAATATCTTAAAAGGAAAGTATATATCTTGAGCACTCTTTCTTGGTATTTCCTACAAGCAATATTTTGGTAATTTGTCTATATTGCATCCAAATCTTTCTTATTCTCTACCATAATTTGCACATACATTTACAAGGATCTATCAATTCTGTACGCAAAATATCATGGGCAGTTATTCTTATAGGAGTGGAGAAGATTTTGTGACCCCTTAGCTTACCCCACATTATGGGATGGCCATCACAATTTCCTCTGCTTCTTGTGCACCAATTTCACATTCAAAGGCTGAAATTATTGCATATTTGAAAGCAAGAGAATTGAGAATATCCTCTCTTGTTTTCTTATGGAAATATGAAGAAATATATAAAATAAGTGTGAATCAATCTCTGAATATGTTTCTGATTTTAAGCACCACATATTATAAACTCTTTGTAGCCTTACATTAATAACAATACCAGTGTTTTTCTATTTAAATTCTACTAAGGTCTATAACAGAGAATGAATGTAAAAAAATCCACTGTTATAAGATGGCATTTATGGCAGAGAAAGGTAGTATATGATATGCTAGTATTTTAAAAAATATTCATAGAAACTAAAACAGAAATATCTCATTAGATATTAGCATATGTAGTATTATATTTAAGATTCTACATCTAATATCTCAGAGGGTGATGGATATGCAAAAAAAAATCCGAAATCCTATTCCAATTCCTATTTAAATATGCCCCCAAATTGGACAAACAAGTCTGATAGATAGAGGTTCTTGATGGGGTTAGTGCATATCTTAGTCATTTCTTGTCTCGGATCTGTGATATTTTGCATACATAATTGATAGATCCTTGTAAATGCATGTGCAAATTATGGTAGAGAATAAGAAAAATTTGGATGCAATATAGAAAAATTATCAAAATATTGCTTGTAGGAAATACCAAGAAAGAGTGCTCAAGATATATACTTTCCTTTTAAGGTATTTCTTCATTAATTTCAGGTGTGTAAATAAACACAGTAGCCTACAACATATCGTTAATTTGATGTAATTTGAGTATCTTAACAAAGTTTGCCGGCCTCATGCTACAATACGGTATATCAGAGCCATATCTTCCTATTAAAATTTAAGTCACGGAGAATGATCGGGAACAGTAAAGATATGTACGCAACAAGTTGCACAACCCTCAAAAATTGTCACGTGCATTCTTTTTGCACGCCACCATATGTCAAGCCTTATGTTGTGATAGCCTTATGCGTGATAGAGATCGGAATATGGTGTTCATGCACGGTGGTGCATTACCACCATTCAAACGCAAATACACCGGCACATGATCTAAATGCACTGCCTGCTGCTCTGGTGACTTAGTGTCTTCGCGTCTGGGTGTTCAGAAATTCTATCTACTCTTTTATCCATACCTTCTTACGTGAACACTTTTACTTTTGGGAGCTCCTAATCTTGGAACACTCAGAGCCCCCGGCTCGGAAGTATGTATTTATTAGGGTGGTCTGCCATTGCTTAGCTATGATGAATGCATGTTGGGCCTTTTCCAGCGGGTGTGGATGCAGAAAAACACTAGATCCAACATAAGCGTTATGGCTTCAGCAGGATTGAATGGACGAAACCGAAGAACAGGCCATCAGTTCAGAGAGTGACCCAATCAATCTCGATTTAAGAGAACATCCTTATCGGGATGCTGTTGAAGGTGACAGTACCACTGTGAACTTTGACTTAGTGAAGCATGTGCATCCACACCCCTATGAACAAGCCCAGAGTACACCCTCGTGTCATATCCTAAATAAGCGAGAGCAGGTGAAGTGGAGATGCTCGAGCGACAGCCTCGTGGATCTTCAAACTACTGGCAGCTGTTTCTGTGCCTGTAATCTTGGTGTCCTAAGTGTCTTGTTCTGTTTCTGGACACATCGGGGCAATTTATGAACTCTCAGGCTCTCCTTGTGTTTTCTCACGATCTTGTTTTTTTTTTTTACCGACATACTGACACCGAACACTGAACAGTCAGGCTGCTACTCTCTCGCTTCTGATTGTAGAGATACAATCAAACCTATGACCATCAGCTCGACCCCACCACGGCTTCAGCGCTCTTGCTTATCTTGTGCCTGACGAAAACCCACAGCCGGACGGCACACACGTTCTCACGAGACGCGCAACTCATGGTGTTTTTCCAACAGGTAATTGAATCATCTCTCTTAGTCCCTGTGACAAGGACGGTGGCTGCTCACACTGACATACCCTTTTGCTTTGATTAAAGATTTTTCTGTCATCATAGTGAAATATTCCTGTGATGGGCAAGGAGGGTCACATAGATATATCTACAGGAGATGTTCCTCATCGTGTCGCTAGGTCAAAATCCGGGTTCCACTTCATCAACCAGTACATATAGAGCCCAATGCTACCGCGTGGTTTTCTTTAAAAAAGTGGCAATAATTCCGAAGGATACTAATAATCACTTGACTAGTAAAATTTGGGGTTTTATGTAGAATAAATTATCAAATGGCTTAATAAATATAGAGTAGGCGAAGGATTCTCCGAACAATAGTGACTATAGTCCATCCCCAAGTACGGTTGCACAGCCATGTGGTGATTCTGAATGGATGGGTGGCACGATATTTACCCCATTTCTCGAAAAACGCAGGTGATGTACCAGCCCAACGGTTGTAATGTTTCCAATTATCATGCGTAGCTGGGGGAACTGCATGGTTTAAATATTTTTCATCCATCTGAGTGCGCATGTCTTCAAAGAATCGAAGCGCTTCTTCAGCGGTGAATCGAGACTTGATATCATATGTGACCATTCCATCCAGGAATGGTGCCAGCAGTGGGATAAAGCGTGTACATTGCTAAAAAGGGTTATCAGTCTCATATTCGGAACTCGCTTGATGACATAACGACCGACTTGGAATGAATGACATAGATATATCCCGAGACACGCAACATCGTAAGCGAATGGGTCGAAGTCTATTTGTCCTCGTGTAGTATCCAGAGGTTTATCAAGTACGCCATACATCGAGAATTCAGCAGGCAAACATTTCTCCGAGGACAGCTTGATGGAAAGGTTAAAGTCGAACAGCACATATAAAGTATCACCCCGTGATCGGAGGTCTAGCCTCAAGGTGTTGAGCATAGCCAGAGCAATATCCCGGTTGGTAACATGGTTAACTAGCGTATTTGCATTTCTAATATCCTATAACATTATATATGAGTAGGTGAACCACGGCATTTTTTTCGGTTAACATACACGATGAAAAATACGATGGCCATGCAAGAAAACGAGCCCCTCGGAGGAAATTATAAGTCGTTCATAAAGATAAGCAACTTGACCATACCTTGAGCAAACAATGTGTGAAATCCATGATCTCCTGTATCGTTTTGAACCATGGAATTTGCTGGTATGTACCCCATCTACCAAATCTTATTTGAGATAATAAAGCTTATAATTATCAATAAAGCCTACCGGGGCATCACAGCAAACCAGTGTCCATCGAATTCCAGCATATCTAAAACTGGTATTACTCCGCAGAAATTTTCTTTTTCCAGTAGCCGCTTATCGTCATGAATTATCTGCAGAATTTTGTGCTCCTCAGAGCCGCCTTTGACCAGTTTTATTGCAATATGCCGGGTTTGCTTATCTTGGGCAAATACGGCCCTTCCCTGTCATACTAATTAACAACAACAAAATAATCTCACATAGGTCTCAAGAATACGTTTGGAATGCTTGCTAGAGCTGGATACATCCTATCTGGCGGTTCTCCCGTGGATCCAATGTACGCGTACGGATACCTGGGTTCTGCGGTACATGGTGCAGCTGGATAGGTATAAGCACACGCCTCATAGACCATATTTGGTTCCCATGGATTGGTTTTCGAATGAAGATAAAGTGTATAGCCCTTCAATGCGAACCATCCACGCATGGCATTCCAGAACTTCATTCGCTCTTGAACATCAAACTCGTAGTCATCGATGTCGAAGGTGACCTAATCATCATAATCAACACTCCGGGATAAGCAAACGATGTAGTAACGTACTTTAGGGTATATTTCAGAATCCATTGCATAAGTATGCCAGATGTGTTGTTGAGGTCCTATATGAAGAGTTGGGAAAAGGCTATAGCTTATTCAAGTTGATTTTCGTTTACTGACACCACAATGCTGACGTAACCTTGATAGCCCCATTCGATCTTGATTTCTGTGATAGATTTCGCAGTGGGAATGAGTAATTCCAGCAGACAACATAATCGTACATAACAAAACAAAGGAGTCTGTAACTAGTCATCTGTAGAAATCACATCTTACACCAACACCTACAGTCTATGGGTGTCTCATGTATAATCCCTTTGCAGGAAGAGTTTTGTCAAGTCGCAGACACAGAATTTAAATATGAACAAACATGGACCCACAAACATGGACCCACAACAGTGTTTGGTACTTGAACTTAAACTAAATCTCTCCTTTCTAGCTGTTCCCGTAACGATACAGTATGATAGTTCTGGTAATTTATATGTTGTCGAATCACTTCGTCAAAGAAAATGGAGTGTCAATTTCGATGGCCGCCACTTATAATGGTCACATCATAAAATTGAGATAATCGATATCGAAGCACACGAAAATTGCACAGGAACTTAGAACTTCTTGTCAGGGATATCTCCCTGGGGAAACGCTGGAGATTAACAGTTGAAGATCTCAAACATGCAGTTGTTCATGACTCAAGAATGTGTGAAAAGACTTCCCACAGATATGCGGACTATCGAGTTAGAGTGGCTATCTCGGAATGTCATGGAATAGTACTAGCTTCTATCTGGTTTTAAATAAATAAATAAATAAAATCTAAGCTCAACAATATAAGAGAGCAGAGATATTCATTGGATCTTTAGTTAATATAATCATGCCTCATATCGTTCGTCAAACTTACACCCTCAACACCGCGGCTCCAGTCATGGCCTACCTTCCAGGCCGGTCAGACGCCACTGCGTTCTTTCATTCTGGTGATAGTGTGGTTGTGCGCCGAATTGGCAGGCGTGCTGCGACAACCTTGGGGGTTTGTTGCTACCTCGTACCGATCTATGAATCGTGTCTAATGTTAAACATTGATTTCTAGCAATTGCCAACTGGATTAGCCCCGCCGAATCCGCCGACAGATGTAGACTGGATTTATATGGTCTCCAAGACCACACCAATTTCAACCAACAACAATGGCATCATTCCCCACAATCTATTAACTCCAGTTCCACGGAGCTTTAATAGGCGTGAACATCCCTATACTGTAAGATACATCACTGTTTGATTCCTTTTCTATCACCGACATCCATTATTGACTATCCATAGATAGGGGAAGTTGCATTTGTCACCGAAACCTTCCCATTTCGTGCTGGCGAACATTTAGAACGCGGCCAGGGCGTCATGATCACGAGTGATCCAATTTCCGAATATACGAAGGTAAGTTTTCATCACCGCCACACACATTATTCCCTTTGATTGCGTTTTAATCAGGCTCCACTGAGTGGAAGAGCCTTCACTCAAGCTAAAGCACATTACACATTTACTCCCGTAGCAGAATTCTTTACTGTCTACGATCTTACCCATGCCGAATTGATTTAAATACGACGCTCTAGTGACTGTTCATTTTTCTTTGATTGTACATATACACCCGTAAAATCTTTGACCATATTACTTTTTTGACTCATAGCAACTTTTGGAATAAATACTCGTACCGTGCAAAAGTGATGGCGCGGCAACATTTTTCTCACGCTTCTGTAACTCTTCTGCTGTTGTGTTCAATATTCAGCGAGAACGCCCATACCAAATGTCCAAATACAAAGTATAAGAGTATATTAGACAGTCCTGAGAATGTTATTATTCACTTAAAATTTTGTGTGGCCACCTACAGTTGCAATAATAGTAAAAACATATCAGGCATAGAGTATATGTCTAAAATTGATCACGTATTCAGCGTTGTCAATGAGATTAATGGTCTCAAAATAAGATTGCTTCAAGGAATAGAAGCAGAAGACACCACCTCTTAGTAAACCGCATGAATTATAACAAATCTACGGAGGATACAAATGAGAATGTTTGCATTATGCTAGTAAGATTTGCTGATCATAGTTTGTGGTATATGACATGATACCTTGTGGATATTACTACCAATTAGCATGTTAGAGAACTTACTTAGATTGAGAGATTAATTTTTCCTATGATTTCTCAGTACTGACTCTGTAATCAGCATTGCGAGGACTTGAATTAATGAAAATGAAATGTATTAGAGTAGCATTTCAAATTAAGACTTTCCATTCACAGTAAATATTAATCCTCTCAAAACACATGTTGGGCCCTCATGCAACTCTCACTCTACAATCACCGTAAGCATTCCTAGATTAGCACGGAACTCAATTGTGCCAGTCTCTACTTGGTATATACCATTTTCAAACATTGTTCAAGCATAATCTCGTTTTTTATTGATATGTAATCCTAAGTGTAAGTCTTTGATTTACTCCCAAGCCATATATGTAAAATATATACCTCCTATAGACTCATTAATTCCTCGCAGACTTTTTCAGTTGGGCCTTAACAACTGTCACTCTGTAGACCATGAAAGTCAGATTAGAGTACATATTTTACTTCACATTTTCAGCTTTCAGGCCAGAAGTACAAAGGATGCATTTCTTATTGTTGTGGAAATATGCAGTAGGTACAAAGCTGTTAGGATATAGGTTACAAATCAATGAGGTGTAGTCTACTGTATCTACAGTTTATATACCTCTAGTTAATGTACTCGTATGTAGAATATACTACAATTATCTACTGTGTATTACTAAGTCAATTACTAATATTCTAATAAGTGCCAGATTAATCTCCAACACTTAGCAACCAGTCTTCAAATACTTATACAAGTACCCTACAAAGGTTGATCTCTGTGAATGATTCTTGAATACCACCCCACTCTACATTGGTGGCATAGTTAATCCATCTAGTTGCTGCTCACCAAGGGCAGTACCAGGACAGTTGGCTTTGAAGGAACTCCTTTTGGCTCTGTTAAAATTTTCTGAAAGAGTTCACATTCAGGAGGCACCATATGCTCATATATAACACCATTCTTTGGTCCATGGTTATAACAGATGTTCGTATTCGTAGGTCTTGGCTTGGAGCTTGTTGTCATAGTAAAATGTACGAGCTTCCAGCATATCATCATCAAAAAAGTCCCAAGCTTCCAATGTATTATCCTCAAATAAATTACATTCCTCTAGCAAGTCTACAGAAAAGATTTCATGTTCTTGAAGAGGACTCATGGCCTTCAATTCACGGCCATAGAAAGAGGACACTGCTGGAAGTGCTGAAACAATAGTAGAAATTCCGGCAGAGGTCAGGAGTAGAGTGGGTGCGAGTGAAAGCTTCATCGTAACGCAAGGAAGTGGATGGAGTGTTTCTAGTGGTAGAAGAGTTAATGAAGTTGTCACAGACGTAAAGATACTCAGACCGGCTGAGAATGAAGAATTTAGCTCTTCATCTGAATTGTTTTATAGCTGGGTAGTGACCTCTACTCGAATCTTTCACAATTGTGAAACACAGCTGGAAAAAAGCTATTGCTATACGGTACTCGTTGATCTAAGATGATCTTTGACAAACATATCAGATCGCAGATTCATAGTCACTGGTTGTTTCAAACCAACGTTCTACAACATTCTGGTTGAGAAGATATATCACGGTATTGGAGTAGACAAAATTCATATATCTAAGGAAGTCACTGTAGGGTTATGGCACACTATTAGTAGTAGTAAGTAGTCCGAACTAGTTTTTAAATTTATTTGTCATTATAATATGAACCTATTAACATCCAGGGAGCTAAGGACTAAGTATTCTTTAAATTTGTCTTATGATCTATCCCATCTTCATGGATGTCTCTAGTAAGTATTCAGCAATATTTATAGACTAAACAGCAGCTAGTATGATAATCAATACCATGATGAACACCAGTACACTGTGCTACATTATTTTCTGTTGATGCACCTATTGCAACGGGATGGAAGTGATGTACTGAATTATCAACATATACGAGGTTCTGATAAGACGCTCCGAAGAAAATGATGTCCCAGACAATGCTCTCGTGAATCAATCAGCCCTTGTGACAGATGCTACGCGTTCTAAATAAACACACATCTTTCGGGACGAGGATAACACACAAGATAGGAACATATAGAAAGCACTTGCAAACAACCTACCGATAATTCATCATGTGGACCACAGAACACAGATGCAGCTATAGGCGCAAGAGCAGGGATATTGAGGCCAAAAGGATTGGACTTCAGGGCATTAATAGTTTCACGCGTTGGGGTGGGTGGCAGAAGTGGTGAACACACAAGACAAAGGATTCAAAATGATAATCGCACGTTGATATATCAAATGGGAGGAGGGTCGGACCGCTACCATGAAGGAGGTACCAGAACGTGAATGTTCAACACCAATGCAACTCGTAACGTAATCAAGGATCTGTGAGAAAAACCGCTAAGACAGTTGTGCATAAAAGAATATAAAACTGAAGGTAAACGTACTATAGTCTATGATCCCTTGTAGTAGAGCATTAATTCACATCCCAGCGATATAACTTTTTTCAGCGATGCACATCTTCGAACAGGATGGTCCGGTACTGTAGGAAGTGGATGCACTTCCACGGAGCGCCTCAAAAATACTTGAGGCAGACTGCCTCAGGCACTTAATGCGTAGTGCACTCAAGCACTCAACCTGAATTGTCCAGGACGCTATGGCGCGAAAAATTGTTCTGCCCATAGAGCGCCCGAGTGCTTTGTGGAAGCACTTCATTTCCTAAAAGCATCATGTATGAGTATCATAGGCGCTAGTCTGTAGTCCCCAGTACACTTGACCGTTAGTGGCAAGTACCCTTGTGTGCCTCATCTATTAGTGCTTTATGCGCACCCGTCAATTAGTGATTCAAAACATGTATATTGGATCTAGCTACCAGACACAACTATAGCTATAAAAATATATACTACTTACCTACCTCCTTACAATGCTCAAAATATCTTCGTGTTATTGCGCCATCCTCGTTGTCGTGCTGTCCTCATTGTCGCACTGTCCTTATGCTCGTCATGTGTCGCATTGTCCTCGGTGTCAGTCAGAGAAAAGAGGCTCGGCGAGGGTGTTGCTCCCTGAGCCATCGGAGAGACTCGCTGAACCAGGTTCCCGCATCAGGTGCAGGCATTTGCGCATCTAAAATGAAGCGGTTCTTTACATATTGAGGGTACAGCCAAACCGCAATCCTTTGACAACTTTTGATATACAATCCTATGACAAGGAAACAGGATAAAAATATATGCCACAGAAGAAAAGACTTTGATATCTAAATGATCAGGAAAATGAATTTGGTAGAAAAACCTTGAGAACAGACAATTCAAAGGAACAGCGACGATAGCGATAAAGAGCGACAGATCCAAGGGGAAAGAAAAGAACACATGGATGTTATATGTGTGGATGACGAT
Organism: Crucibulum laeve; assembly: GCA_004379715.1. NCBI lineage: Eukaryota > Fungi > Basidiomycota > Agaricomycetes > Agaricales > Nidulariaceae > Crucibulum > Crucibulum laeve. Next base: position 82,887 of record ML213661.1, read on the forward strand.
GTTGTGATGCATGGTGTGGTTGAATCAATGAAACAAGAAATGGGATGGGATGGGGATGGTAAGTGAGATATGATGTGAGTCGTAAGTGGTCATGACATGTCATAAACAGAAAGGAAATAGAAAAGGGGGAAATGATGTGTATATGGCGCTGAATGATGAATGAAAAAAATCCGAGCGATACCAGAAAGTGGGAATATATATATGAAATGTCCTCAAGTTGTGCCGTTGGGTCGGGGAGGCGTCCTTGTTGGCGGAAGGAAACTGACAGAGATACGAGAATGGGGGTACGAGCGAAAGCACCAGCGCCGTTGACGAAAACGAGGAACTAGGGGAAGAGACGAGGTATCCGCCTCTCACCTTGCACCAGCCACTTCTGCCCTCCTCAAATCCGAAACTGTCACATTCACGCCTCTACAATCCTCCAACCACACACCCCGCTCCTTACACCGATCCAGCACCCTCCACCAAAAGCGCAACACTTTCCTCCCTGCCGCACTCGCCCTCTCCTCCGCCTCGATCATCTCCTGCCTCCTCTTCCTCGTCTCCTTATCCTCCCGGCCAAACGCACCCTTCAGCGCAGCGCTCGTGCTCGCAAAGGCCGAGATCCCACCCGCCGGTGACGAGATCGCAGGCAGCATAGGCGGAACAGCAGAGAACTCTCCGTCCTTGCCCACACACATCCTTCCCGTTCTCCGCATCACGTCCGAGCCCCAGCTCATATCCCGCACATACAACAGCGCAGGGAACGCCTCCCTCCGCAGCAAACTCCCCACCTGCTCCTCAAGCATGAAGAACGGGTCTTCTTCCTCCTCTCCATCCACGCCTCCCTCCCTAAGCCTATCATCGGAAAGGCGCATATCATCTATCAACCGCTTCTCCACGTCCCGTATGCCGATAAACTGCAGCATCGGATGCGTAGGGAGAAGTACGTGCGGGGCGATCCAGTCGGGGGACTGCCAATTCCACTCTGCATCGGCGCTACAGATGAATTCCCTTAGGTTGGGGCACCAGTCCGCTAGTGGGATCCTTCCAAGGGCACCTCCAGCAGCAGTGGGTGGCGCGGTAAGGTAATGTTCTTCAATTGCACCTGAGGAATGGCCCAGCTCGAGTTGGACGAGTTTCGGCCCATGTATCAAGAAGAACTGCGCGAACCCGGTCCCGGCATAAGAGAAATCCGCCGAAAGGACCGACAAGTTCTGCAACAAAGGCATCGACCACGTCGCCAGCACTGCAAATGTCGCGTTATCCAACGTAACTTTCAAACTCCTCAACACAGGCAACACCAACCCCGCCCCATTCAGCGCCTGCGTAACCAGTTCCTCCATTGCCTTGCCCTCGTCCCCGAGCCTACTCGTCGTCTGTCCGAAGTTGGCAGTGGCGCAGAAATCGAGCTCCAGGAACTCTAGTTGCGCAGCTGTCATCTGGAGCATGGGGGATACGACCCGTTTGTAGAAGCTCACGCCGCCGACGAAGTCTCCCAGGTCGTATTCGTAGTTCGTCCAGCTAAGCCGCTTGAGGCTGCTCCCTTGTACCAGGGCGCCCAGGAGCTGAGAGGGCGAGAGACGGGGATCCGGGGGGTCAGAGAAGGGGCTGAGACGCCTGATGGAGCGATAATCCGAGTAGACTGTAAGCCGAGGAGCATGGTCCAGGATGATCCGCAAATCAAAGGGAGAGCACCTGTCGAGGTTGGGCGTCTCGATGTGTAAACGCCTGATATGCCTCCCGGGGCTGTTGTTCTCCCATCCGCTCACATTGCCGCCTGCCCCAGCGCCGCCATTCTGATACCGCACCAAAGCCCCTGCCAACCTCCTCGCCTCCACTGCCCTGCTGATCCAGACGAACTCATATAACACCTCCTGGGCTACCTCATTCCACAGCCTACATACCCTCCTTAGACTCGCTTTGTACCGGATCGCGCGGTTGTACGATTCTTGCCTTTGTTGGAGGTGTGAATGCGAGTGCGGGAAGGCGAGGAATGAGATAGGCTCTGATGTTGAAGTGGTGGTGGCGGTTGTGTTGAGAGAAGTAGATGAAGAAGAGGAGGGGATGAGTGAGGTAGAAGCGGAGGGGATGAAGGAGGACGAGGTGCTGGTATACGAGCTGAACGAGGACGCGCATGTGTAGGGAAGCGCATCGTACGGCGCTAGTGCGCCTGCACCTTCCTCAGGCGCAGTAGCATATCGGATGATGAGCAACCATAGCTCTGGCGGTAGGTAGGGTAGGGGCGAGCGGGATAGGGAGGTGCGGAGTGTTAATGCGGATCTGCGAAGGAAGAGGTGGGTTAGATGTAGTTCTTTACAAAGGAAAAGGAGAGAGGTGGGAGAAGTGAGGAGATAAGTGAAGAAAGAAGTAAGAGGAGGAAGAAGGAAGGAACCCACACCGCACGAAGACAGCGAGAAGTAAGCAGCTAACCACGGTAAATCGCCGGAAGCTGCTTACTCCTCGCAGTGGGCGGGCGGGCGGGTAAGCCGTACTGAGTGAACTTTTCGTAGTCGTCACTTTCATCGTCATCATCAGTGATCCCCATATCCTTCACGCTTCCCAGCACTCAGAACCTATGGACCTTGAGCAGGGATGCTTCCGACTCTGCCAACCACTACCTGCTTGATCGTCCTCATCGCTGAATCTCCAGCCATCCATCCCTTTACGCCACATTCTAATCCTCCTCGTCCAACACCAGTCCTCGACAAACGCTGTGCTCACAACCCCGACACCTCCCTGCCCCCGATGTCCCCGCCCACCACTTAGGGTCAAGATCGCCGATCAACACCACCACCACCACCAACACTACCACCACCAATCACACACACCCACGAGGAATGGGTAAACGGCCGTACGCCACCAATACAACGCACTACGCGACCCCCTCCCACCAAAGAAGTAACCGGAACGAAGTGTCCGCTCTCGCAGCAAGAGGCCGTATAGAGACTAGTGCGCGTGCGCGCGGGACGAACGACCCGATCGAACAACACCCAACGCAACGCAACGCAGCTCCACCCCGTCGACTCTAAAAGGCTAAGGAAGGGGGTATCCCGACTCGGGAGGGGCTGCGTTGGGGAGCGTTGCTCCCGACTCGGGGGGGGTGGACGACTATGGCGGGCGGGCCCCTCGACTACCCGAGCGAGCCCCTACGCTACGCCTTCGACTAGAAGGAACGAAACGACCGAACAGAGGATCGAATGGAACAAAGCATGGAAGCATGGAAGGAATGAATAAGGAACGGATGTGAAACGGGGGCGTCTCCGCCCCGGAATGGGGGGAGCCGAATAGAAGGAAGAGTCGACGAGAACTCTCGAGAGACAATAGCCGTTGAGCGCCTAGGGTATGTAGACCCTGAGTGCTATGTCCATGAAGGGCATTTAGACCCTGAGGATCCGGCAATGTGTCCGCGAGTGGGATGTGGAATGTGGGACGGGAGATGTGCGATGGTAGACAAGAAAGAGGAAGAGAAAGAGAAGAGGGAAGGAAGGAGAGGAAAGGGGAGACGGCTCACTTTCTAGGCCGTGCTGCCATCTGCGGTAGTGATCTGTGGAAGAGAAACATTCGTCAGCATCGTGTGTTTCGTAACGCGGATCATAGAGAATGGATAAGTCGAGGAGGATAATGAAGGAAGGTGGGATGTAATGAAAAGATGTCGCTTGCTCCTAGGGAATGTCCAGAGGGTTCGATGAGGCGAGATGATTGTCAATGAACTCAAAGAGGCGGGAGGAGCTGGATAAGCAATGCCAGCTGTGACCGACAGCGGATGTGCACCCGAGCTGAGCTCCCACACGTTGTCGATGCCCCCTTCACACCCGGGAATCAACGCATGCCGAGGTCGATACGTCGCCTTCCGCAGTGAGCTCCATCGGTCATATCTCTCTTAAAATGAGCTCCCTCCAACCCGACTGGCCCATTCAAAGGAGCAGAGTAAAGACTCTATTTCCCCTTGCCTCGTCTCGCCTCGCCTCATCATGCGTAAGTTACTCGGGAGTGGGGGTGGATGTAACATGACCCGCCCAGTTTCGCTTGGGTGATGATGATGATGATGGCGGGAAATGAGATGCGACCAGAGGAGAGGGGAGTGATGGCGGTGCGAGGAATTAAGATTAACGGCTCCACAACGCTGCGTCAGAGCGACGACTAGCAAAATGATATATGCCCAGATGATGGAGAAAATGTAACAGAGGAACAAATGAAAGCATACGGAAATGCAGCGAGGAATGAACACTCACTTCTTCGTCTTCACTCCATCCTTGGCCATCTGCCTCCCGTCGAGCTTCAGGACGCTCATCATCCGGCGCAGTGCGGAGTGTTCCTTCATGGTGTTGGTTGTGGGTATCAACGTCCTTCCGTCGTCTTCCTGAGTGTTCTTCCTTGTGTGGTCGCAATTCCAGTGAGTTGGTGTGAAGCGAATGACGGCGGTGCGGGAGAGTGAACGAAAATCGAAGTATAGGGAGGAGCGAGTAAAGGGTATTCCGTCCAAGAAAGTGAGTGGGTATCTTCTCCTTACTCGTCGTCGAATGAGACCAACGCAGTCGCAATGAAAGTCCAAATGCTGGTAGTGGAGGAGGAAGAGGTGGTAGTGGTGGTACGAATCCAAGCACAAGCAGTCAAGTGCAGTCAACAAGACCCTCAGGCGCCAAGCAGGGGGAGACCTACAAACGTGGGAAGACTTCCATACAGTTGCTGTTAAAGGAAGGTAGGGACACTTCGTAAGGGGAAGAAGGGTGAGAACGATCCTCACCCCCGATGACTCTTCCAGCCGGGGATACGGGGCAATTAAAAATTCAGCTCCGGATGGACTCGAGAAAGGCAATTATGTGTGCCTGGCGGGGACTCGGGGAGCGCCGGCTTCGGTCTGGAGGGGATTGGCGGGTCTTCGTGTTTTCTGACTAGAACATCACCAACGTCGAATAGATTTACACCCGACGGTTGGTTTCGAGAGCAATCCATCATTGGGAAAGCATTCAAGTCGCCTTCTAGTCTTTTCTACTGCCTTCTAGAAAGGAGGTGGGCGTAGTGGGCCCCTCAACTCCGAATCACAAGCACACTGTCTATATACACATCCGATGGACCAACCGCAACGCCAACTACTACCCACGACGCCCGCCCACACGCGTCTGCTTTTTACTCACTTTAGAAAATCGCGTATACAGTACTCCCCACTCCATCAACAATGAAATCCACGTGTGAAAGTCGGAAGGACGCGTCGCGTCGCGCTCAGAGCTTCAAATATCTACACTCCTTCCAGATTTCTGCAAACTTATGCGGTATCCAACTGCACTACCGAAGACCTTTGCTTTGTTCTCTGTTCTCTTCTCGTCTCACATCTTATCGTCTCCCAGCGCTTGTGCCCACATGGACCCACAATACCACCCACACGAAACACCTTATCTTCAAGTATACCTAGCATCGTGCACTTCATCCCAAACCATTCCTTTGTCTCCTTTTGTCTGTCTAAAATTTTGACCATACCGATGCTATACAAAAAAATTATATAGATAACCTGGAAGCTCTGCGCGCTCGCCAATCAATCCTAAACTTCCACTTCTACTGCAAAATTTTTTTACATCTGTTCCTAACCCATGGATCGATCCATTACCCCATTCTTTCTCAATCCTACGTGGCATTCAAATTTCCATGATGCATCTTCGTACCCGGGTGGGGTTCCGCCATAGAAATCTTAATATTGGATGAAAAGATGATCCCACCAGGACTTCAAGCACGACTAAGGAACCAAGTTTTTACGCGTCGTTCACGACACTTCGAACTTACATACGACGGCGGTTATCTTTTCCTTGTCCTGTCGTCGGTTTCGTTTCATCTATATACGTGCTCTTCCAACAATAATCTGCCATGGGTTATAAATTCTTCCACCGTTCCACCAAGATGGTTCCACATCAACACTAGAGTCACAATTCTTGTCGTTGATTTGTGATCATCAGTCTTCTACTTCTTGTAATGATGTTAAGCCTATTCTACTTCACGGAGTTGGCTGGCTTTCTCGTCGCGACTACCTTTCAGCCTTCAGCTTTCAGAATCCATCATTCAAATCTAGCTTTCAAGCCTTCAAAAATTCGTCGTCTACGTCTACCTACTGTCGGGACCGCACAACTCCCTCCACATTTGATATCCTCAACTACAGAATAGAAACACAAGCGACACGAACGTCTACGCCCAGTGTCACCCACCCCATCGAGTTTCACTCATCCACTACTAACCTCCTTCATCAAGCAGATTATCACGGACGCGGAAGCAGTCTGTACGCCGACATCAGCTTCGCAGTCCGTCTCATCATCAGCATCATCAGCATCATCATTTCTTCTTTGACTTCACCGTGCGACGGGGGGGCCCATCAACAAGGTCCTTCCCCGTACATCATCATCAGCATCATCATCATCAAGAATTATCTATAAACCAACACACACGAGCACCCATTGCAGCCCATCTAGCTCACGCTCTTCGCGGGGGATAGCGTCATCCCAAACCTCGTGTGTCCGTCTTCCTTCGTGCTGTGTATGTGTGTGTATGCTCTACATAGAAGCAGCAGAAGACTAGGTAATAAGAAGCGAAGCAGCACTCGGGAAGTTGAATGATCACCTCCCCCCCTCCACCCCCCGGTTCCTCCCCTTTCGTTCACTGCTAGCAATCGCTGTGCAAAATATTCATAGCGAGAATGTTACTGCAACCTGGAAAGAATGCTGCGGTGGAGCAACCTCGGTGCTTTCCCTATCGTGTTTCTTCTATTCAGAACTTGGTATATTTTTAAACTCGCTGCTATGTTCAAATCAATGAACAGAGGTGTCCCCTCTCTTCGTAAGTGCCCCTCCCCTCTCCTCCTGCTTGTAACGAAAAACAGCCCTCTGCTTTTATTGTTCGCCTAGGCATCCCTCGACACTACTTTATTTTATTTGAATTCTCTTTCTTGTTGTCCGTCTGACTATCCATCTATCATCAAGTTCAACCTAACTAAAATACACAACCTCAAACTCAGCCTTTTTCAATTTCAAATCTCAACGTCACCCACCCCTACCGGCGCCCATCTCTCCGTGATTAAGGACTCACTCTATAATTAAACCAAAAGAGTTTATTCTCGTCCACATACGCAGTGCCGAAATGAAAGAGCTATTTTCTACCCGCCCGTCCCCTACTAGACAGGGTAATTATTTTTATTACCGCTATCCTAGACCCGGAGACTATTTCGAGTTCGTTATTCTCGTACTTACAGCGCTGGAACAGTACGTTCATTCATACTAGATATCTATTTATTATCTATCCATCTACCCTTCTGTCGGTGCTATGGACTAGTTATTTACGCTAGCAGTCGATAGTCGGGTTATTCTTAACCCACCCACCCTGCTTCTCGCCGCCTCATGGACCCTTCACACCCCCGCTTCTCCCCACACACTCTTCTCCCCTTCTTCTCCCCGTGCTCATTCTCAATCCCATGTCCAGACCGCGGAAGAATCATACTGTAAGTGTCAGTCACACCGACGGAAGTCACCATCCTGGCCATCATCCGGCTCCGGACCTGTCAAAAAAAGAAAAGCTTAAAATTCGCAGGGTTCATTCAGCCTTCCTTCCAGGCCCGTCCGTCACCTTACATACTTACGTGTAACTGCTTGTCAAATTTATATATTTATATACCTTACTGAGGACTGGGGATCATGCGATCGAGAGCCAGAGTCGTAGACGACGCTCGATTGGGTACCGAGTACATCCTTGTCTGCAAAAATAAATTTCTTTGGAGACAGAAATAGGGCATCGATGCTGTAAATACGTCTGTCTGCCCGCGCACCACCCGCGTAGTATATACGAGGTGGTGACATCAGATGCGATCCGCCGCCCTCCATTCGTTGTTACTTTTTCTGACGGGGGTTGTCATCCTCCGTTAATTTTTAGAGAAATGTTCTCATCGTCCCCGGTCTCCTCTTACATACTCTGATTTTCAGTTTTTTTTTTTGCTTATGGATGACTAACGAGGGGGGGATGTCTTCTATGCCCAAGGTAAACATCAATGTCAAGGCGAGTTGATTGTCGAATTGTCGACAACATGCTCCGTGTTCGTTGATGCGTGATCTCCCGCCGTTTTTCAGTCTCTCACAGGATGCGTATCCCCAGCGGTTCGGTACCGATGCCAGATGGGAATTCTTTTTAATTCTGGTTTCGAAGAGAAGGCACGGTTACTCATCAAGAAAAACCTTTCCACTACATACGTATGCCCCCTCAATAATAACCACGCATCTCAATTTCACAGCTCGAATTTCCCTTTCTGATCAGCTTCGAATTCAGAAGAGTAGTATCTAGGGGTCTCGTGCGCTTTTCCTAGACCTACTCTTTCTCACCGCCTACATTCGGCGACACACAGATCCTCGTGTATCGTTCTCCTATTCTCCCCCTCGAACCCACCAGGCTCTCGATGATCCATCCTCACGCACGTCATCCTTGGACGTTACAGCGTAATCGCGCTCTTTAGACCTGCCAAATTTCCGAAGATGTATAAACGTCCGTTCACAACAGAATCTGATCCTTTGGCAGAGGCGCGGCACTGAGTAGCCTTCAATCTTTCGATCTGTACTTCGTCAGTTTTATGGGATTCCTTTCATGCTATATCAAATGTTCTACAATCCTGATAGCACTATTGCACAGTATTTAAGTCATGTATGGGGTGTTAAATTTTGTTTCCTTCTTGTTGCCTTTGAATGACTCTGGCTATGTCATAGATAATAAGACTGGAATTCTTATTGATAAAGTCAAGATTTATTGGATCTCGCTGAACAACTTTCTTGCGCACAACCTCAATAACACAGAATTGAAATCGGCGCACCGCAATTGTCCGTATTAGTAGCTTAATCTTAATGAGGAATACGGCACTATATCTTCTGGGTGGGTACAGCGAGAAAGCAATACAGCTACCGGCATCATCGTCAGAATCGAAGTTTACTCGAAACAGACACATGGAAGAGATGAACGCTTGGGTTGACGAATAAACTCCCATACAATATAGAGGCGCACACTTGAATATTTACTTACCAGGTATCGATTTAATGGAATAAAAGAAGTGATGGAACTGTGTGACAAGTTGTGGGATCCCGACGAGCACGGGCTGGAGTTCTGGCACAAGGATCCATCATCCGGGACCGAACTTGTGTTTCTCGGCAATATCACCTAGAATTATGACTCTTGTCATGTATAAAAGTCTACAGATTAGAGATGACGCTGATGCTCACCTGTGCCAAATACGGGCTCAAATCTAACTTCTTTGCCTATATTTGGGAGTAAAAACTATCCATCACAGTATCAATCGAATCGGTGAGCACTATCGCTACTTTCTCTGAGGATGGGCATTGATATGTTCATAGTTTGTGCCATGGGCACGGCAACGCGAGACAGCGGAATTATGGCTGAACCTCTTTTAACTAAACTACCTTTCGACATCTTAGTGGCGGTTCGGAATTCGACCATCTCAGCGAAACTTACAACTGAGTTTTTCCGTAGATATACAGTCTCTTACATCCTCAAGACCTCATCAGCCTCTCCCGTACCAGTCATGATATATACGAAATGCTCATATCAGATGCAGTTGGCTACGGCTGGAAAGCCTCTCGGGATGCTCATGACATACCCCAGAGTCCATCCGGCTCGTCAGAATGGCGATGGGCGGAACTACTGTTTGGTAGCGATAAATGCCAGGTAAGAGATGCTGTTGCTATTTCTTCCAATTGAAAGTTATATTAAAACCTTGTAGATATGCTGCGTAGAGGGTATGCAGTTAGAAAATGTGGATTTCCATCTCAGCAGGCGTGTCTGCGCTACATGTAAGAGATTACACACGTGCATTAAATTATCTTTCTTCTTCCTAGTCGATTGGCTGACTTAGAAGAGTAGAATTCCCAGTAAAGCATTTTCTGTCGTATTTCCAGCCTATGATATCAGAGTATTGAATCTTATAGCATACACAAGACGTATTTATCATTACTCTCGTGTCCACGTATCGATTCTGACCACTTCTCCTAGTAGTGAATGAAGGGTCTTCTTGGCAAGAAACAGATAAATACTATTGGAAAGACGATATCAAGAGAATGGCTTCGATATGGAATCAATACCTCTCAGACATTAATGATCCTGAGGTCTCCGGTGCCATTATTCGGTTTGAAGAGCTCAGAGAACAGAGAAAGTGTTTCGTTGCGGCCGTTGTCCAGGTTATAATGTTTTTAAACCTTCTCTGAGCTTTACTGAACTTCGTTCTATGTATAGAACTCGAAGTCATGCTATGAATGGGCGCATAAAGCTAGTGAAAGTCGTCGATTTGAATCGAATAAACAAAAGCAGGCCTGCCGAGAAGAGTTAGAACTAATTTCGTGCATCGCTCATTCCAGCTCTCTGACATGGTTTATTCAGGATGCTACGCAGGTTCTCAGAGATGCCCTGTTGGCGCCGGTTTTTTTCGACATTCTGCGGAGTGGAAGTTTTCATCAGAGAAATTGTACAATCTATGGACACGGAATGCTTCGATGAAGATGGCGGGCATTTCCAACTCCACAAAAAGTTCGATATACTGATGCACCGTACAGGATGGCCTCGACTACGTGATATAATTTCTAAACGTGCGATACGACGCGCCAAAATGCTTTGTCCCACCATCATGAGCCGCATGAAGATCCTTGAAGGGCTGTATTTTAAATATATCAGAAGCACATATCCGGAGACATGGAGGCACATCTACAAGATTCGCCCATCCCATTACGATATCGCCCAGATTGGTGTGTTTGCCAAGATCATCAATTCATCAGAAGAAGATATCACAGAGCAAAACTTTACTGGGGCCATGGAAATGCTCCCTGAGCTGATTCCACGATGGAATAAAAAGTGGAAGGAGATTTTATGTAGCATGGTGGTCAACGGACTGCCAGACTTATTTGGCTTTACTTTCATCCCCACCGATGTGGTATCTCTCGCATTGTCGATCTTCGTCTGTGACAACAAGGAATGTAGAAAGAGCCGTGGACCTGGGAAACAACCGTTTTTCGCTTGGGAGGAAGTATCCCGCCACAAATGCGGATTTGAACGGCAGGTTACGTATACCGATTCATTAACTCACTTTTATGACAAAACAGAGATAGTGTTCTCCATTCCTGCAGCACATTGCGCCCAACAGCTTGTTGCACTTACTGGAAGGAATGCAATAACTACATCAGCGACCGAGATGGATGATTGCCAAACGCATTTTTTGTGCGGTAACTGCCCTCCTAGATTCGGTCGAGATACTGTTTATGGTCGCGAGGTCTTTGCATGGCGAGCAGCGGTGCATTTTATATTTTCTTTCCCACATACGCCATAGCTAATCAGCGATTTATTGTAGATTAGGCATGAACTTATAGAAAACCATCAAACACCGAGATGGGCAACCTTAAATTCTGAGTTAGGGCAGGAACTTAACCGAATCGAGAGCATGGGCTGAAAGGGTCGTTGGAGGTGCTGTTATTGCTCAGGTATCAGCCCACTAAACCATGAAGCCCTCCAAAAGCATTTCGAACTAGAGTGTGTATTTCTAATGGTATGGGGATATAATTAGACTCTAAAATCTTCTTCAGGCAAAACATTGTTTATGCAGTAGAACTCAATGCTATGGGCCCAAATTATGACTTCGCGCTCAGAAGGCGATGTACTGCAGTATTAGACACTCGGGGTATTCTTGTTCAAATATAGTAACTCCTCTATAGCCTTTGTTGCTCTTAATGCAAGGATCGGAAAATCTGCTCGGACTCTGCAGAACACTCAACAAGCTTGGGCATGAGAAATATTATGTGGACAGATGCCTTGATTCCGGAGTGTGGGTATAGCTTTCATAGCAGTGAGATGAAGCTGTACATAGGCGGTGGTTCATCCATCGTCTAGTGAATGAAGTTACATCTTGTGTACTATAGATAGAAACGTATCAAAGGTATGAAGTCGTCGGAACATTCATATTCCACGAAATAAATCTAATTTCTGGGAAAAACGCCCCGATATCGACATAGAACATGCAGCTTTCATGGCAATGCGACGAAGCTGTACGTAGGTGCCAGTCACACTCATCGTCTGATAGATGGAGCTACAGCCCTTAACTATAATTACAAATAGATCAAAGATCAACAATTCCCCATCACCCTTTTAGGGCAGACTCTTCACTAACAAAATAGATGTTATAAGTGTGTACGCTACTATGGCAGGAATAAGCTCAACCTGCTGTGCAGTGATGATGAGCTGACTGCCAGAGTCCTCTCCAAATTGACATGTTCATAGATAATAACCGGATCTTGGTTTGCCCCTTGATATCAATGTGTTCGCTGATAATAGGTCTACATTTTTCCCCTTCACTTGAAGCGCTCATATTCCTGGGTATAAATTACAAATCCTTGAACTAGTGAGCCCACGCAGAATCAAGAACAACCCAAAATATGTCTTCTCAAAGTGCTGTTGCTCTCTTGCCCATGTATGCTTCCACTTGTCTCAGTGTAATACCTCAATGCTAATATGCGAATCCTTATATCAGGCCCATTGGTATTTTTTTTAAACCTGTAATATGAGATTTACATACTGAAATGCAAGCAAATTTGTTAGAATATAGGATATCTTCTGAACTGAGGTCTCTTTGGTGTTATTTCCGTTCAAGTCTGTAAGTTAATCTACAATCATCAATGCCAAGATCAATCTTATACATCGGTAGACCTGTATTATTTGGCCTTCCCAAACGATAAGCCATTTATCAAGTATCTTGTATATGGTATCTTTTGCATGGAGATCATACAGTTCATCGTTATAGCGAGAGACTCTTTTGTGACCTTTGCGAGTGGCTTTGGTGACGCAAAAACAGTCACCGGCGTGCATCTTATGTGGTTGACTATGTCGTTAATGAGCGCAATTGGTACGTCCACTTCCCCTCTACATGTAAATATTGACTCCTCACTCGTATCATGGCTTTAGTTGGCTGCATTGTGCAATTGTTCTATGCATTCAGAATTCGTGTGCTATCAACAGCCAAAGTCCTTTCACCAATTATAGTTACCGTGAGCACACTAACTTCTTTGGATCACGTGCTGCAATGCTTTGGGAGTAACATTATGTGTTTTCAGCTGGCCATGACACAATGCGGAGCGGGAATTGCTGCTTCTATTATAGGATATGAACTTGGTGATGTTACTAAATTTTCAAACACTGCGTTATTAATAACGCAAGGGGTGAGCAAAGTATGTTGTGTACAAAGTACAGTGCTGATACTACTAATCAACTTCAGATTAGGGATGGTGCAACTGTAATCTGTGATATAACTATTGCATTATCCATTTGGACTTCGGTTTGTAGAATTTCTCTTGTTCATGGTGATTGTATGCTAATTGGAGGTTGTTATGCCACAATTGATGCGCAAGACTGATACGAACAATGGTGTGCGCATGAAGAGCATGGAAGCACGACTCACACGAATACTTAGGCTTAGCGTTGCCACCGGTTCACTCGCTGGTAAAACTCTTTCTAAACGGAATTAATATGAGCTGAAACCTCCTATGTACAGCATTCTTTGCAATTCTCGACCTCAGTCTATACTTCGGTCTACAAAAATCAGGCGGCTATTTCATCGTACCTTGTGTATCACTTGGGAAATTGTACTCCAACTCCATGGCGGTGATGCTCAATAGTAGTATACAAATTATCGGTGGGCGCAATACCAGTGATACAAGCATGGTAGATATGGACCTGTCTTTAGAAGAAATGCAAGGGAGCAGTATAGATGCCCCATTAAAGAACTTATATGAAGGAGAGTCGGAAAAGGGGGTGAGCATTACCCTTTGCCTACTTTAATTAATGAATAACGTTATACAACGCACAGAAAATTGAAGTTAGCCTGCAAACGGAGATATTAAAGAAGTAATACGAAGACGCGAAGACAGTGCTGGAAATTGCGTTAAAAATAGCTTTTTGTAGTATACGACATTGAATTCTGTGGCATTTTCGTGAGGTAGTTGATATATATTAATTTATTTCTTCATTTTCAGTGATAATCGATTAAAATGTGTATTTAGGATCTGCACAGACTCTGACTCTGAATTATCAGCTTCGATTTGAGTGATATGGGTTAATTTTCAAGTTCTGGCAATTCACTACAAAATTTAAACCTCTATCGACGCGACCATCGGTCTTGAAGTTGCCCAGAAGAACCGAACTTTACAGAATTTTATGTAGTTGTACCTGGCTAATTGATTCGAAAGTAAGGCCCGTAGTTAAGCCAGGCTAAAAATAGAAATCAGAAGTTCAAGTACTTCGCTAGTCACATGCAGCTTACATTGAAGTTACAAGCTTATCAACTCCTCTAAACCTTGTTATCTTGGCAGCTCATTAATTCTGGTATGTTGTATCTTTGTTTACCTGGTTCTAAATAGCCCATTGTTTATATCAACTAGTAACTTATCTAAACGTTGCTGTGCAATTCATTGCTGGACTCGAATGCTGACAACTTTCTAGAATTCTACTTTACTTCCCCAAGTTCTCGGGTTGACTACTAATGGAAGGCTATTGATTTCTCAGTGACTTCTGAACGGACGTGAGATCATTTGCGAGGGTAAATCGTTGTTCCATTACTCTAGGCTCGAAACTGCTTATCAGTTGCTATGATACCATAATTAGCAATTATATTGAATACGTCGGGTGAACATTAATGGGTTCGGCATTCATGGTCGCCGTCGACAACCCTGCTTTCAATTGAATTGCATGATATAT
>ML213661.1:104933-132630 GCA_004379715.1 Crucibulum laeve
TAATGAAACGCATGATCGCAGTCTGCCCATGTCTTTCTGCTCAATTGTTGTAAGTTCGGTCTGGTGTTGAAAGTCTTAATCTCTGAATCTTTTCGCAAGGCTTGCCGACTTATAATTAATCTCCAAAGACTGAAGCTCAGGGACGTGGATGACGAAGATCAGCCTGTACTCACTACGAACATCTTTGTGGAGATTCCCATCGCTGATTGCATACAGTAGACGTGTCACATACCGAACTACAGAGATCAACGTTTGAACTTGAGAGACATCAATAAATTAAGTTTGGATTAACTGAAAATTAATGAACAAAACGCCGAGCTACAGTTGAAAGGATACCCAAGATCATGGCGTTTACAGGGGAAAAGATGATAAACGACCACAGGAAAACTAGTAGCCACCAGGCTGATCGCGCATGCCCAAACGTACTTTGAAATATTCACATGGAGCCTCTATAATATGTGAGTTCGCCAAGTTTCCGAGTGTTGAGTATTGCCGGAGGTTAGCGAAACACGAAGAGAATCTCGTTGAGAACTTAAGAGCGCGTGAAATACGTGTCGAAGGTCTCAGTTTCGAGAAAGCTACTTAATTACATCTATGTACCTATCTTTATATGCGAATGCGAACTATCTAAGTGAGTCATAAGTAAGTAAACGAAAGGTACCGTAATTGAGTCAAGATGAAAAGATAAACCAAAAGTAGAATATACAACGAGTAGATTCTAAGAAGATAAAAGAAACAAAAATGAAATGAATCATTCTGACTCAGGAAGAGTCAGGAAGAGTCATCATCGCATGCCGTCAAGGTCATGCGATGTAATTTATTGACGAGGCGGGAGGTAGTCGGTTTAAGGGCGATACCGACGCGACGAGATACGCGAAATGTCACGCGTACCTTACATTATACGAGCGATCTTTCTGCAACCAGTTTTCACAGGAGAACAGTGTAATTCTCGCTATGGCTGAATCCATAACTTCATGTGGTAGACGTGTCCAGAAGAGCGGCCTTAATGTTGTAGGATGGAGAGCGTCATAATAGTAATCTTACCCACGGCTATGCTCGCACAGGTCCACAAACGATTTGAGTTTCCTAATCATAATCGATGATTACTTGTTGTAACGGTGCAAAGCGCTTGCGGAGCTAGGTGGCACCAATGACGAATGTAAATAGAAGCTCGGAGAAACAAATCTAAAAGTGGTGTCGGATTATGCATAATGAGCGTACAAGCACATCAGCCTGAAAAAAGATTCAAACCTATCAGGAGACATGACAATGATAGCACCCTTTTGTCATTTATCATTGAGGGAGAAGCTGTGGCCAAGGAGAGTTCTGTTCAACATGAACTAGGCAGGTTGCGCCTGCAGCTAGGCAATTAGCCCATGGTGGAACAACGGCTGTTCATGCTTACGAAGTGTACAGTTTAGAAAGCTGTTCCGCGGCGAGCAAGACAGACAAGAGCACATCCCCGGAAGACTAGCGAGCCAGGACGCCACCAATTGGAAGGAAAGAGGTCTCTCCTGGTTACCATGAGCCTAAATTCCCCCGTTGCAAGCACAGGAGCCAAGATGGTCTCCTCCCTGGAACTATCTATCAAAGGCGAACGAAGAGCATGAGACGAGGTTCCTCCTGCTCATGAAATGCTGGGCACTTCAAATATATAAGTATATGGGTAGTCTATAATAAATCGTTGTTTAGCTGCATTGTATCTGGGAAAGAAGATATAAAACTCACCGCTACTCGCCATGGAAGATTGTATGTGAGCTACGAGCCTTATGAAATAAGAATCGTTCTTTTCTGTCCTCCATCAAAAGTGAGCGAACATGTTACGTCAGCGGTCAGCCGCCAGTGGCATACACTGCCACTTTGGCATTAGTCTCTCTTCTCTATCGTTGTCTTCTGCTTCAACATATAGCTCTTTTGACGCCGTCTCATCCCTCCATGCTTTTTGTTAGATGCTCTCGTATATTGTATATGCTATTCATTACCGAATAGCATTGTAATTTGTGGACATTTAGAAGCAGCCATGTTTACATGGTGGTATACACTGGTAGGCCCCTCGCATTTCTTTCACTCCACGCAGTGCTAAGGTATTTCCTGTTCCTTCCACTCATCTGAGCGTGTCTGAGGCGTCTTTTTCTCTTACTCTAGGCTTCCTTAGCTTCAAACGCCTCCGGTCTTCACGATGTTCTCCGTATCCGCTCTTCACTTCCAAGTGGCGAGATTGACCTCTCCCGCTCTTTTCTCAGTGGCTGATGCACTTCTTGGAGAGGGCAGTGAGCGCAAGCCGACCGCCCTTGATGGTTTTTGACCAATTGTGCGGGGTTTAAGGCGTTTCATGTGAGTAGTATTTCACCTGTTTCTCTTGCAATCTTTATCTTATCTACAGACTCACAGCTTATCGAAATCACTACCCTCGTCATTACCCCACGTGCACAAAATCCTACACCTGAAGAACTCGCATCTGCCGCTGAAGAGCCTACCGACTCTGTTATTGGCACTGGCTGAAGCGCAGAGCCTGAAATTCGTTGCTGGAATCCTCGCCGCCCCTGCCACCAGTGGCTTCAGCTTCATGCAAGACAGTGAGGTTGAATTGAGAAGCACCAGTAACCCCCGCTGAGACTGGACAAACTGCATGTGAAGCTGCTACTCCTTGCAGTGGCTGCACTACGGGAAGATGATGACGGCCTTGCCAAGGCGCGTAGTGGACTTGGACCTGATTGAGGAGGACTCCTTAGTGATGAGCGTGGTGGATTTAGGGGAGCTTCCGTGATGATGAACAGGTGGATTCCGTGGCAGTGATCGTGATGGATTCCGTGGAGGTCATTGCGGTGGATTCAGGGGAGAGGGAAGGGAGGATTCTGTGGTGGTAAGCATGACGGATTCCGGAGAGGCGAGCGCGGTGGATTCCGGGGCGTCGATGGCGAGCGTAGTGGACACCGAGGATGAAGAGACCATGGCGGGAGCGGTGGACGAGGACGTGGTGACCGGCTGTTAGTAATTTTCCTATTTCTTCGGTGTCTTTCCCTAACTAATGACTATTTACAGGACAACAAGCCCTCCCGCCCCTTCGTAATCGTATTGTTCCCTCCTCATTCGAATACCATATTGGCTCGCTCACCCTCTTTATCTGATCGATCTTCTTGACGGCACATAATTCCCAATGCAAGAACGTTCTCGTCACCCAATGCCCATGCACGATTACTACAGTAATATTGCCGCCCATTGCTAACGCTTTGTTACCCATCACTCATGGGTCTACATAGTTCTTGCCTGCCCCGATAACCATGAACTCTGGCTATCTAGAAAGTTATCTAGCGACTCTTGATCCTAAACATGGACCTCACTAATACTTCAGCAACGACATCAGATCATGGGGCACAATTGATTAGATCAGTGGTGAGATCCTATCTCAAACGAGATCTTATCTCAAGCGAATATCTTCCTCTTGCAAAACTAGTCCATTCAACTACATACTAACTTCTGTAAGCTTATTGAGGCAAACTAGCTATTGGTATATATTATTCTACTTATTTGAAAGTTCTTCTCTCGGTTAATTATTTGGAGAGGCAATGCCCCATTGCCCCAAGTAAGGTGAATACCGCACGAGACAATTCTCAGTCCCGTGAAAAGATGCCTCGATCCTGGCATGTCAGATACAACTTTCATAGAGGTGAGACGAAGCTGTAAATAAGTGCTAGTTCACTTATCGTCTGATGAATGAAGCTACATCTCGTGGACTATATTGTAAATAGACATATATCAAACGTTCCAGCCACACCCATAGTCGGACAGATGGAGTCACAGACCTTGAACTATAAATAAAATAGATCAAAGATCGAATTGCTAGACAATTCGCCATCGCTCTTCACGGCAGACTCCTCACTAACAAAAATAGATGCTATGAGTGCATACGCTACTATGTTGCAGGAATAAACTCAACCTGCAGTGCGGTAGTGATGATCTGATTATCCAGAGTCCTTTCTAAATCGCGTGTTCAAGGTTTATACTAATAGCCGGGCTGCCTTTTTTCCCTCGCTTGAAGCACTCATATTCCTGGGTATAAATTACGAATTCTTGAAATAGTGAGCCCACACAGAACCGAGAAGAACCCAAAAATAGTATGTCTTCTCAAAGTACTGCTGCTGCTCTCTTGTCTATGTAAGTTTCCACTAGTCTCAGTGTAATGCTTTAATGCTAATCTGCGAATCCTGAGGTCGGGCCCATTGGTATGCTTATACCCCGTAACATGAGATTCACATACTGAAATTCAAGCCCATTCGTTAGAATATAGGATATCTTCTGAACTGGGGTCTCTTTGGTGTTGTTTCTGTTCAAGTCTGTAAGTCAATCTACAGCCATCGATGCGAAGATCGCTCTTATACATCGGCAGACATGTATTATTTGGCCTTCCCAAACGATAAGCCATTTATCAAGCGTCTTGTGTACGATATTTTTTGCATGGAGACCATACAGTCCATCGTGATCGCGAGAGACACTTTTGTGACCTTCGCGAGCGGCTTTGGTGATCCAAATGCAATCGCCGACGTGCATCTTTTATGGTTGACCATCTCGTTAATAGTAATTGGTACGTCCGCTTTATTTTTATATCAGAATATTGACTCCTCACTCATATTGTGGCTTTAGTGGCTTGTATTGTGCAATTATTCTATGCCTTCAGGATTCATGTGCTGTCGAAGAAAAAAGTTCTTCCGCTGATCATAGTTACTGTGAGCACACTAGCCTCTTTGGACGATATAATGCGATGTTCTAGGGATAACATTGCATATCCTCAGCTGGCGTTGACACAGTGTGGAGCAGGACTTTCTGCTGCCGTCATAATACACAACATCGGTAACCTTACCAAAAGGGAGAACACTACCCTGTTTATTGCGCAGGGGGTGAGTAAAATATGCAGTGTGTATAAGATACATTACTGATGCTATTAATCAAACTTTAGTTCAGAGATGGGGCGACTGTAGTCTGTGATATAACCATTGCACTATCCATGTGGGTTTCGATATGTAGATCTCCTCTTGTTCATGATGATTGTATGCCCATTGGATGTTGGGATCCTATAGTTGACGCGCAACACCAACACAAAGAATGGTGTGCGCGTGAAGAGCACAGAGGCACGGCTTACGCGAATACTCAGGCTTAGCACTATCACCGGCTCACTGACTGGTAAAATTATTCTTAAACGAAAATTCTATGAGCTAAAACCTCATATGTACAGCATTGTTTGCAGTTCTCGACCTCAGTCTATACTACAGTCTACAAAAATCAGACGGCTATTTCATGGTACCTTGTGTATCAATCAGGAAATTGTACTCCAACTCCATGATGGTCATGCTCAATAGTCGTATACAAATTATCGGTGGCCGCAATACCAATGATACATGCATGGTAGATATGGACCTGTCTTTAGAAATGCAGGGCACCAGTGTAAATGTCCCAATAAAGACCTGGAACAATGAGGAATCTCCTGCAGCGGGGAGTTCGAAATTATATCGAGTTCCGGAAGAACAGGTAAGCATTAATTTTTTTTGACTGATTTTATTAATGGATAACGTTATACAACGTGCAGAAAATTGAAGTTAGCCTGCAGACAGAATTAGTAAAGAAATGATACGGAGGCACAAGACAGCGTCTGAAATTACAGCTTTCCGTGACATACATCGTTGATTTCTGCGACCTTTTTGTGAGGTAGTTGATATATATTAATTTATTTCTTCTTTTTCACTCATTGTCCATGAAAATGTGTATTTAACATCACCACAGATTTTGACTCTGGATTATTGGCTTCGATTCTGGTGATGTCAATTTGCTTGTTGTAGTTCTTCTAGAACTAGCAGTTGTCTAGTGCGTAGGTTATTGCTAGTAATTATGCAAATAAAGAGAATGAGAGGCTAAATCTTTCCGCAGTGAACAACGATGCTCAACTGAGAATATATTTATACAGGAAGCACTCCACCTCGAGCTCAGATATCGCTCAGATAGTTAACACCATGATTCGTGCCGTCTATCCTAGTAATTAAATAGGGCCAAGTCTTTATTAAGAGGTTACCATTAGTAAACGGAAAGAAGGGTTGATAAGGAGCGAAGATATGAGCGAACATTCTCGAACAAGTACAGACCATGGGTAAGCGAAGATAAAAATAGAAATTGTCTGCCCGTACTACGCTATATAGTTACATACAACTTACAAGCTTATCAACTCGTCCAAACCTCGTTATATTGGCAGCTCATTAATTCTAGTGTTTTATATTTCTCTGTGCCTTGTCCTAAATAGTCCATTGTTTATATCAGCTAATAACTATCTAAACGTTGCTGTATGATTCATTGCTAGAACTCGAATCATGGCAGCAGCTTAGAATTCTAATATCCTCTTCTAAGTTCTTGCGTTGACTAATACAAATGGAAGACTATTGGTTTCTCAGTGACTTCTGAACAGACGTGAGACAATTTGTGAGGGTTAATTGTTGTTCCATTAGACTCGAAACCGCTTATCAGTTGCTATGATACCATAATGAGCAATTATATTGAACGTATCTAGCGGACATTAATGGATTCGGTATCCGCGACTGCCGTCGACAACCCTGCTTTCAATTGACTTGCATGATATATATTTAGATTCATCGTCCATTTTCTTTGACGCAACAGCTTCTAACAAATTCTCACTACTACTCTCGGAAGATAATAAGTCAGTCCAATGTCGAACATCGCTTCATCAGGTTTGGAGCATAATCTTGAAAGCTTTCAATCCTCGATTAAAACTAGGAACTATGCCTCTCGTAAGCTCTCTCCCTACACGTTGTGTGCCCATGATATATTTAACTTGAGTCGAACCCAGTTGCAGCGCTTGTCATTCTAGTTTGGGAGTACCTTATCACTTGTAAACATGAGTATCTTTATATCTGGAGGTAATTCAAAGCTTCGTTTCTTTGCTATGCTCAGAGCAGTGTCTTACCTCATTTGGATGCAGGAAACCAATGAATGCTGTTAAATACATCTACTTTTTCGCGCGTTACAGTGCAATCCTTGGACAAATGTACGGCACTCCTTTCTCTGCTGTTTCAGGTATTCCATACTGATTATCAGACCAGTCTTAACTTCGTATTTGCTGTAACTTCACTATCTAAACTCTCAGTTTCATCCTCGACATGCAGAAATTGGTTCATATTCCTGCTCGTTAGCGGCTGGTTGATGTTAGCGACTGTTAATGTGATTTTAATGCTAAGAGGTATTTCAACTTATGTCAGTAGAGAGTGAGACATGAACTCAATCCCACCACCTCAGTCTATGCTTTATACGGCCAGAGCAAGAAGATAGCATTTTTACTGCTATTACTTATGCTTATTGAGCTCTGCTTAGCAGTAACTTGCCATCTATTCACCTTCAAATACGTCACATTCAACGCTATCTGTGATGCTCAAGAAACTCCTATCCAAGCTTTATATTTTTGGTGAGTTCCTTCCGAGGTTTATTCATTCTTTCAGTACTACTAACCATCATTCCATGCGGAATGTGAAGCTGCTCTGTCGTTATTACACAAACAGTGGTGTGGAGTTTGACCTTGGTGAAGCGGAAGTTGAATTTGGGTCAAATCCCTGTCTTACGCCGAGTACTTCAAGATGGAGCATGGGCTTGGATTCTCATTTGCAGTGAGTGGCGCGTCTGGGTTGAACTATACTATATTATTAATCTTGTTCTTCATCCTAGGCGTATTCATCTCAACTATCCCATATTCATTGATTCAGAAAGTTTCCCAAGCTCACGTCAATTTTATGTAGGTTTCCATTTATTGTTCGGGGTTGTCACGCTGATAATGAAACGGATGATCGCAGTCTGCCCATATCGTTCTTCTCAATTATTGTAAGTTCAGTTTGGTATTGAAACTCCCAATCTTAGAATTCTTCGCAAGGCATGTCGACTTATAATGAATCTACAAAGACTGAAGTTCGGGGCCGTGGATGACGAAGATCAAGAGCTTACTACGAACATCGTCGTGGAGACTTCAATCGCCGAAGATGACTGTCGAGAGTGACATGTAGCTACTTGCTAGTACATACAATAAATGTATCATATACCGAGCTGCAGAAGATGAGCGTTTGAACTTTAGAAAGCATCTATAAATTACGTGAAAATTAATGGAGTATAAACACCGACCAACAGTTGCAAGGATAACACAGGAACATAGCGTTTACAGGGAAAAAGATAATAAGCCAAGATAGGAAAACTAGTAACCGCATGTGCCACTACTGTGATCTATTCACGGCTACGCTAGCACCGGTCCGGAAGCGATTTGAGTGAGACTCTTCTTGACGATTAGTTGTTTACATTCTGGTAGCCCCCTTCTTCAGAAAGACTTGCGATATAATGCCTCGGTGGTCCGTAACATCTAACTAACCCTATGGCTAAACCAAATTAACGACAGAACAGTATAAATATCCCATTAAAGACCTGGAGCAATGTGGCAAACTCAAAATTATACCAACAAGGAGTCAGGAGGCGAGGTGAGACTTTTTTTCCAACAAAATTATTGAATAGTGTTATAATAAGCATGGCGAATTGAAGTAAGCTCTGCAGGAGACGGTAACAAAATAATACCTGA
The DNA here is from genome assembly GCA_004379715.1 of Crucibulum laeve. Classification (NCBI taxonomy): domain Eukaryota; kingdom Fungi; phylum Basidiomycota; class Agaricomycetes; order Agaricales; family Nidulariaceae; genus Crucibulum; species Crucibulum laeve. Next base: position 113,542 of record ML213661.1, read on the forward strand.
AGTCGCATTGATCAAAAGCTTCCTAGTGAATCATTGAATTTTAAAGAATTGCACGAGGTAGTTGATATATATTAATAACTACGGAAGGACGACACCAATCAGAGAGTATATCAATAAAGGAAGTGTCCCACCTCAAGCGCAGACTGTCGTAAACACAGCCAGCACCATTTTTATTTTATTTTTATTTTTAATATCCATCTTTATTGTCGGTTGTGGCAAGCCATATGTAATTAGTATAGTAAATGTTCGTATATGATGGGAGTAGGCTATTCTACGTGTACGTGTGTACGGAGGCGTGGGTGTTGAGCTCGGGATGTCATCGTGTGATGGCACCAGGAGCATGAAGAGGTGTATGGTTGGGCTAGGCGGGGGGGCGGGTCACGTGGTGTGTAATGCGATGGGTGTGGTGGGCAGGGCATCTTAGGAGGAGGTGATCGATGGTCTCGGGGAGCCAGCACCATGATTCACTGGGAGTATATTCATGCGGCCATGGTGTAAATAGAACTGCTTCCCCTCTCGCTCTCTCTCTCCATACGAAAATAACATTGTCGTAGGCCTAGGTAGCATCAGAAGACGAACCTAGATCAGCCCTTATCAAAGGCAGGCTTTGCACTAGAGCAATAGGAGATTGCAAACACGCGGATTAGACTCGCGTTTGAGTGTCAGTCCGTCACATCACACACACTAATCTCCATTTTCAACTTTGACACTTGAGCGAATTAGCAGTAGATTGAATGCTGACTGTGAGCGACGGAGTTTGAAATCGATACTTCCAGCGCGTTCAAACCTATCGCGCTACTTACTGTACATCCATTGACTTATACATAGTTACTTCCTGTTATTCCACAAACTCATGGCAAGAATTCATAAGATTGATGAATCCACAAAATAGCTAAGAGCAAAGAATGTCAGAAAATTTAGATTTATATGTTATCAACAAGAGATCAAAAAGTAGTCATATTCTGGGATGAGTTGCGGTGTTCCTCCAGATACCATTCAGAATATAAAATTTCAAGTGTATGTATAATAGAATCAATAATAGTGAAATGCGAAAGTTCTTTCTCGGCTTCAGTATCAGAGCCTTCTGACTCCTCACCGCTCTCAAAACCTGTCATCCAATTAGCTCTGAAGTTCTGAAAGATGATCTTCAGTCTCGGAAATCACACTGATTATTTGAGAGGCGCAATGAAGGGCATCAATATTCTATTTTCTCTAACTCTGGTGGGCCATGGAAGGTGTTGGAGTCTTGGAGGAGGAGTAAAGTACTATCATTGCCTTCGATAAGAGCATATAGTATTTAAGCTCAGATGCCTTTTTGGATATTACCGTACTAAGCTGGAGCCCAATCCGCTGCCATTTCTTGGCCAATTCGCTCAAGTATCAAAGTTGAAAATGCGGATCGGCGTGCGTGATGTGACGGACTGATGCTCAAACGCGAGTCCAATCCGCTATTCAATCCGCTACTCGGTCCACTACTTAATCCGCTGCCAAGCCGCATGTTTGTAGTCTCCTAATGGTGAACTCAAAATCATACCAACGAGAGTCGGAAGAAAAGGTGAGTGTTGCCGTCTGATAGATGGAACCACACCTTGCAATAGAAACTGAAATTTATCAAAGATGTCAAATCACTGGGGTATTCCTGTTTCACGAGAGATCTCAGTTCTGTGGAACGACGCCTGGATCCTTGCATGACAGAAACGACTTTCGTTGCAGTGCGAAGAAGCCGCACATACGTGCCGGCCGCGCTTGTTATCAGATATATGAAGTTAGAGCTTGGATTATAAATATAAATGTACCTGAATTGTCAACAACTTCCGCCGCGTGCGGTGGAGATGATTTAATCCTCCAGGTTCTTTCTAGCTAGATGCGTTCATTGTTTATGGATCTAACTTCTTTTGTCACGCTTGCGGGGTTCATATTCCTGCGTATAAAACCACGCAGTCTGGAATTTATGAAACCACACGGGAGCAATAGACGCTCCAAATATGTCTTCTCCAAATATTGCAGTTTCTCTCTTACCTTTGTAGGTTTCCACTCGTCTCAGTGCAGTGCTTCAAAGCTGATCCGTGTATTTTTCCAGGTCGGGCCCATTGGTATGTTTTCTCCCTGTAATATAAGATCCACGTACTGAAATTCAAACTATTTTATTAGATTGTAGGATATCTTCTGAACTGGGGTCTCTTTGGTGTTATTTCCGTTCAGGTCTGTAAGTTAGTCTATAACCATCCTATACGATATTCCATCTTACATATTAACAGATCTATATTATTTGGCCTTTCCAAACGATAAGACATTTGTCAAGGTCCTTGTCTACGGGGTTTTTTGCTTGGAACTTTTACAATCCATTGTGATCGCGAGAGACTCTTTTGTGACTTTCGCGAGCGGCTTTGGTGACCCAAATGCACTCATCAGTTTTCATCTTGGATGGCTGACTATGCCGTTGATGAGCGCAATTGGTATGTTTGCCTCATTTCTACTTGTAAATATTGACTCCTCGCTCATCTTGTGGCTTTAGTTGGCTGCACTGTACAATTATTCTATTCCTTCAGAATTCGTGTGCTGTCAAGAAGCAAAGTTCTTCCGCTGGTTATAGTTATTGTAAGTATCACAATAGCTTCTTTGCACGACGTGCCGCGATGTACTGAGCGTAACAATGTATATTTTAGCTGGCGTTGACACAATGCGGAGCAGGCATCGCCTGTTCCATTATATCTTATAATCTTGGCGATTTAACTAAATTGACGACCGCTCCAATGTTTATTACACAGGGGGTGAGTAAAGTATGTTTTGTACAAAATATGCTGCTGACACTTTTAATCGAACTTTAGATTAGGAATGGGGCAAGTGTAATCTGTGATATAATTATTACATTATCCATGTGGTTCTCGGTACGTATGATTCCTCTTTTTCGCTGTGATCGCGCGTCGACTGGATGTCGGATTGCCATAGTTGACAAGCATGTCCGATACAACAAGTGGCGTGAGCATGAAGAGCACAGAAGCAAGACTTACACGAATAATCAAGCTTAGCGTTGCCACTGGCTCACTGACCGGTAAAACTATGCCAGTTTGACACTCAATTAAATGCCATGAATTGAACCTTCTTACGCACAGCATTCTTCGCGGTTCTCGACCTCGGTCTATACTTTGGTCTACAGAAAGAGGGCAGTTATTTCGTTATACCTTGTGTATCACTCGGGAAATTATACTCCAACTCTATGATGGCTATGCTTAATAGTCGCATACAAATTATCGGTGGCCGCAATACCATTGATACAACTATGATAGATATAGACTTCTCCTCGGGAACACAAAGCAACATTATAAACGTCCCATTGACGACCTGGAGCAATGATGTATCTCATGCAGTAGCGAACTCGATATTACACCAAAGAGAGTTGGGAGGTGGGGTAAGTTTTGCCATTTTTCCTAACATGATTGATGAATAACGTGATACCAAGCGCAGAGAATTGATGTAAGTCTGCAGACAGAAGTGGTAACTAAATAATACGGAGGTGCAAAGATAGCCTGGAAGATACATTGATTAACAACTTTCTGTGAGATAAGTATATATGCTCCATTTTCACGAGGTAGTTGATTTATATTAATTTGATTTCTACCTGGTCAATGATAATTGATAATGATATCCAAACATGTATTCAAAATTAGCACTCGTTTTTTGTGTTCTCGATTTCCTTCATTGGCATACTATTGAAGGTACGTCAAGTTCACAGTGAAGGAGAGCCGAGCGCATTAAGATTTAACGATGAGATACGGCTAAGACTGAGGAGTAAGGAAACGGGAAACGTCAGACAATTGACAATGGGATACAGCAGCAGCTTAGAACAGAAAACAGTAGATGTCAGATGGGTGTGTAACCTGTTTCGTCGTCCTATCATATAAGTAAATACCACGTCGAACGGTCTTGCGAAACGAAGCATGCAGTTTTACTACCATCGGAGACATCAGATCTGAGGCTCGGAGCGTATGACAGTGCTAGAGGTCGTCGTTATTGCATTCTGCTGTCTACGACATGGACTAGCATGAAGTCTACGCTACGCGAGCACATGCCATGACGGACAGAATACCTTACTCCACCGTCCGTCCGGTTGTGGTGCTTTACGGTTATCCCAGTTTTGTGTCTTCCGGTACAGAAACATTCGCGATCCACAAGCAAGAGTCGGGGCTCATCAAGTTTGAGAACGTATCTGGTACGTACTGCACTGATCAATAAGCTTTCCGCGAGATACATTATTGAATATTTTGATGTATCTTCACCTCAAACCCAACGACGCGTACAATTGGCACCGCCACGACTCAAGAAGTGACATGTTCGCGATGCGCATGTCGTAAGAAGTATCAAGTTACCCATCATGCCCACATCTATAAGCTTTTGACAACCAAGAGCTAAAAGCTAGAGCAGGAGAGGCAAGGGCGGGACGGCGTCTCGAGATAACGGTGGGCGGAATGAGGGCTGTGTCGGGGTTTAGTGTCGGTGGGTGGTGACGACGGTGAGAGAGAGAGATGGTTGCGGTGAGAGTGACAGTGATGGCGGATTAGATGACGACAGGAGAGTAGCCGGTCAAGTGAAAATGCAGTGAAGAGGGAGCCGGATGCATTGAAGTTTGACGATAGGGTATGGCTGAGGAGCGGGGAAACGGGAAACGTCAGGAACGTTGACAAAATGAGATAGATGCAGCAGCCGCTCAAACAGAAAACAGCAGATACGTTGAATGGGTATTTAACCTGTTTCGTCGTCATATTATACAAGTAAATATCACGTCGAACGGTCTCGAGAAAACAAGATATATAATATATTAACGTGCCTCAGGTTGTGGTACTTTACGGTTATACCAGCCTTAGATCTTCCAGTGCGAAGGCATTCGCCATCCACGAGCAGGAGTCAAGGCTCGTGAAGTTTGAAATGTATTTAGTACGTATTAAATTCTTGAATTTGATGTTTAACAACGGCGACATTTGTAGTATACGATACAGTTCCTAGCAGTCGAGACATGGAGACCTGGTGAAGACTAGTATTCGAGTTCCGAACGAAGGTTAGAGTAGAAGTCAGGATGGGGCGGGACGACACTTATGTGCATGCGGGTGGGCCTTTAAGCAGCAAACTGTGCGCAGGAGGGCTGTGTTGTGTAGCCGTATGGACGAGACGACGGCCACAGGGACAGTGAGCCTGTTGACGGTCGATGCAGACGATGGCGGAGATGCAGCTAGCGCAGACGTAGTGACCAAGTATTGCTCATGGGCCTTGTGCATAGCAGCGAGGTATAGCAAGAAAGAGAAAGAACTGAGATGGCCGCAGAGCAGTATACACAAGGGAGCTGCCATCATTGTCGAAAACAGCCAAAACCTCACCTGGATTCAGATCACACGCGTCATCAGCGCGTCATTGGCCCCAAGCATAGCAAAGTCCGAAGCTCATTCGCTACGTGGCGGCGCCTACTCTCCGTCCTTCCCACGACGATCTCCGACATGGTATGTGCTTCGCGTCGAATCTTGCGACTTGAGGTTCATTCTGGGATATGACATTTGATACAGACCACGTCAAATGTTTTAAGGTTCCTGTCCTAGTCTCAAGTACCACTCAGCCACTCTATTACCACCACCTATCGGAAGTGCAATCGACAGCACCATATGGAAACTTACCGACGTCGACTGGCTCCCCGTCGCCGGCGGGCAGTTCTGTTCGCTTGAGGAGGAGTGAAAGGCAGGAAAGGAAAGGAAGGAAGGGAAGGAAGGGAAGACGAACACAGTAACGTATTAATACATATATCATGGACATATGTACTCGCGTACCGGTAATGCATTTTCGACACAACCACACGTTATACACATTACGTATATTGTTCTGTTTACCTTCAGAGTCAATAAACGCGTCGACGGCATTTAAACATTTTGACGCGTCTTAATGCTTACTCTCTTCAATTTCACTCACTCGGGCCGTTAAAGACGTGTGCGAAGATCAGAAGAATTATATTAACATAAAGATAACCCTAAATACCCTTGAAAATACCCCATGGACGAGAAACAGGCGCCTTTCAATTAGATGTTCTGCACCTCCGCCTCCATCCACCTCCATAACTCAGCCCCGAGTTCCGTATCTTCTCCAGCAGGGGGCGATTTCCCAACGCGGGCGAATGGGACGAGGTACTGAATCAACATGTAAATAAGATTGATTCAAGATATAAGACAGGATAATAACACACCTTGCCGTTCAAATGCTTTCCCTCTGGTGAGGTTCCAGCGTAAAGCTGCGTCAAGGCTCCGTAGGGAGTTGGATATAGAAGGTAGTGCTACATGTATTGGTTAGTATCGATCACGCATAAAGGGGATGTAAACGCACACTAAGGGCCCTTCCTACGATATCCAGGTGCCTTTGGAGTTCGGACACAATGTTGCCCGGGTTCATAGATGTAGAGATGATCCCCTGACTCCCGTACCTTCGCGCAAGCTCATTGGTGAATATGACGGTGGCCTATCATTAATGGGTGGCAGTAAGCTTCTCAATATAATCTTATACAGATGCGTGAACATACCAGCTTACTCTCTGCATATAACGTATGTGTGAGCTTTTTTCTCCTCGCAGGACCATCTTTCAATGTATTGAAGTCGATGTGATTAATGAATTCTTGGGCGGCAGAGGCTGTATTAACGACACGAGCTGTACCATCAGAGCTGGTCTTAGCACCAGAGAGAAGGGCGGGAAGGAGGAGTTGGGTGAAATAGAAGTGCCCGAGAACGTTTGTTCCAAACTGGAGGTCGTATCCTTGGGCAGTGATCATTGGTACAGGTGCAGTCATCACACCACTAGTTTTCAAAGATGTCAGTTCAATGAATCATGCAGTCGGGTAATACAACGTACCCATTGTTGAAGAGAATATGAAGATCATTCTCCTTGCTGTTGAAAGAGAAAACATCTAAAAACCAACGTTACTATCATCATTCAAAGCTCGCACCTCAAGAACTCCTCTGCGGCGGCCTTGACCACCTTCAAATCAGCGAGATCCAACTGCAAAAAGTAGGCTTCCTTTCCAGTCTCATTCTTCAAGTCACGTATTGCTTGAATAGCCTTCTTTTCGTTTCGTGCTGCAAGATATACTTTCGCGTTGTGTTGGAGGAGAACCTGTACAGGAAAGTATTCTTCTTAAATAACACGGTAGGGTGAGAGGGGTGATATATTAACCTTTACTGTCTCTTTTCCGATACCTTTGCGCCCGTCACAATCAGTTTAACTAAGTAAAAGTGTAAAATGAGCAGCACACACCAGTATTCCCGCCTGTAACGATAACAACCTTTCCAGTTAGATCTGGTATTTGATCGGTAGACCACTCAGGCTTTGAGGGAAACGATTGTTGAACTACAGCCCAGACACCCATTTCAACTATGTGAATGAAGTGGTTTTACCAGGAGGAAATCTAGGGCCTAGAAGAGGCGGTGGTCAGCAACGGTGAATCCAGGTAGCGGATAAGGCACCTTTAATTGTTGAAATATCTTCGGATTTGATGTTGTGGGGATTTATATCCTTATGGAGCTCCGTGTTTAGGGCCATAGTATTTTTGAGAATGTGACGCCACCATCAGTACCATGCCCCTTAGCAGGTGCCGATGACACCCGACCACTTGAGAATTGACTACCCTACTGAGCTCTTGAAAGCAGGCTGGTGTCATCTCAACTCGAATCACAAGCACTCTAATACAAACCCAACGTGCAACTAGGATGACAACAACTACACCCGATGCATCTTCATACACATCTACCTCTGGACACACGGACCCGTACCCACAAGCCACTAAGTACTTGCTCTCATAACGAGAAAAGAAATCCAGACGGGAAAGTTGAAAGGAAGCATCACGTTGTGCCGATAATTCCCTCATGCCGTCCAATATCTTGACTACATACCTTTGAAATCTGTGGAATTTTTTTTATCCGGTATCCAGCCCCCACTACAGAACGACCTTAGATTATTTTTATCACACCTCTTGTCTTCTACTTTCTCAGGTCTTGTCATTATCAATCGACATTGATAATGCAAAGCATTTCCTGTCCAGTTAGCCGCTCACAATCCTTCCATGCTATCCCTCATCTAACCTCCTGGCACTTGCGCTCAGCACCCCATAACAATTAACTTCTAGCCTGCTTATCATTATGTACATCACTTGAATGCAAACTCAGATGAGGCAGTTGCATTGTTCTAGTGAAATTATAAATATGGGGATGTTGAAAATAATAGATAAAATGGACATTAGCGGATCTTCTACCCACCCCCAATTGAGCCCATTTCAGGCAGATTATCACGGGCAAGAAGCAGTATTTATGCCGAGATCAGCGTCTCCCTCATCTTCATCAATTTCATCGTGTGATGAGGGCGAAAAGCATCAATTCATCAGCTTCTTCTGTTGTCGATGTCAAATTTTCTCCGGAATCAACGATAAACCACCTCATCCGTCGCAGCCCATCGAGCTCATACTCTTTGTGGGGGATGCTTTGTGGCAAGCCTCATACGTCCCTCATCATTTACCTTCTAGAATGTGGTATGCCACCCTTCTGCTGTGTGTGCTAGCAGAAGATTAATGAGAAACAACCTGTGGAGATGGATGAACACTTCCCCCGTCATATTTCCCTTTCATTTACTAGCACCGCTGCATGAAGGCATAAAAAACATAACGCAATATGGAAAATGCTGGGGTGGAACAACTTCGGTGTCTTTGCTTTGTGCTTCTTATCAGAATTGATTCGCTGCTATATTCAGCTCAGCGAACTGCGATGTCCCCTCTGTTTCGTTCTGCCCTTGCCAAATTAAGATATTCATTATTAATAGCCCAGTGTTTTCTCATGTTGCGGCTTATAAAACCACAGAGTCTGGAACTGTTGCACGCTATTAGGACCAAGAACAACCTGATACCCGGTACATGTCTTCACCAAACATAGGTGCTGCTCTCTTGCCTGTGTATGCCTCTACTCGTATCAGCGCAATGCAGCAAAACTGATTTGTGCAAATTCTCAGGTCGGGCCCATTGGTATTTTTGCTCCCCGTAACATGAGATTTACATACTGAAATTCAAGCATATTTAATAGATTATAGGATATCTTCTGAACTGGGGTCTTTTTGGTATTATTTCTGTTCAAGTCTGTGAGATAATCTACAAGCATCCCATATAAGCTCCGTCTTACACATTGGACATTGGTAGATCTATATTATTTGGCCTTCCCAAATGATAAGACATTTATCAAGCATGTCGTATACGGTGTTTATTGTTTGGAGGTTGTTCAGTCCATTGTAATTGCGAGGGATGCTTTTGTGACCTTCGCGAGTGGCTTTGGTGATCCAACAGCAGTCACCGGTATGCATACTTTATGGCTGACTATGCCGTTGATGAGTGCAATTGGTATGTTCACTTTGTTCTCTACATCTAAATGTCAACTCTCCGCTCATATTGTGGCTTTAGTTGGTTGCATTGTGCAGTTATTCTATGCCTTTAGAATTCGTGTGCTGTCGGAAGGAAAGGTGCTTCCAGTGACCATAGCTACTGTGAGTGCAATAAAGACATTCTGCGATGATCTGGGAGTGACATCATATATTTTCAGCTTGCATTGACACAGTGCGGAGCGGGGATTGCCGCATCCATCATAGGGGGTAAGATTGGCGACGTTACTAAATTAACGACCACTGCCGTATTTCTTGCACAAGGGGTGAGTAAAGTATGTTTTGCACAAAATATACAACTGATAGTGTTCATCAAACTTTAGATAAGGAATGGAGCGAGTGTAATCTGTGATATAGCAATTGCACTATCCATGTGGTTCTCGGTATGTAGAATTCCTCTATTTCACTGTGATTGCATGTCGATTAGATGTTGGAATACCGCAGTTGACACCCAAGATCGATACAAACAAAAACGTATTCGTGAAGAGCACAGAAGCAAGACTCACGCGAATACTCAAGCTTAGCGTTGCTACCGGGACACTAACTGGTAAAACTATCCCAAATTGATGTGCAATCAGAATTCTATGAACTGAATGTTCTTATTCCAGCACTCTTCGCAGTTCTCGACCTTAGTCTATACTTTGGGTTACAAAAATCTGGCGGTTACTTCCTCGTACCTTGTGTTTCACTTGGGAAATTATACTCCAACTCCATGATGACAATGCTCAATAGTCGCATACAAATTATCGGCGGCCGCAATACCAGCGATGCAAGCGTTGTAGATATGGGCCTCTCTCCAGGAACAGGAAGCACCAGCATTAACGTCCCGTTACAGACATGGAGCAATGGAGGATTTCGTGTGGCGCCAAACTCGAAAGTAGACCAAAGGAAGTCGGAAGATGAGGTGAGTATTACGGTTTTGCCTAAGGTAATCAATTATAATAACGTTATACTAGGCATGGCAAATTGAAGTAAACATGCAGACGGAGGTGGTAACAAAATAATTTAATAGAGACAGAGCCTTGAAGTTACATTGATGGACAGCTTTCCATGAGATACATCGTTGAGTTTGCAGCATTTTCAAGAGATAGATGATTTATATTAATTTATTTCTTCATCGTCAATAATAATCGATAATATTAAAACGTCCATCTAAAATCAACAGAAGTTTTGATTTTCGCATGAGAGCTTCAATTTTCCTCAGACATACATATCCCGCCCATTACGGTTCGTCTGGGAGCTGCAGTCGTCTAGCACGTAGATAATCGTTAGTAAATTTGTTAATAAGGAGCAAAAGGAGGCGAAGCTTTCTCAAGTGAAGAACGACGTCTAACTGAGAGTATATCGATAAGGGGCGCATCCCACCTAGAGCCGAAATTGTCGTTAACATCGCTAACGTCCTGATTCATGAGTATATGCTTGCTGACATTGATGATTTTTCCCCCTCTATCTCTCTCCTACTACGAACGTCACACTGTTGTAGCCATAGAAATAGCGTCGGGGGACGACCTTGATTGAACCTTTATCGAAGGCAGGTTTCTTTTAATAGTAAGCACCTGGTATTTGAATTGGAGTGACGAGCTGGAGCGGGAATGATAAGGCGGAAACCGAATGACGACCTGGAATTCCAAGCGGAAAGATAAAGCGTCGTCACACTTGACCCCGAATTTGGGATTTGGACGGGGTCTACAGGAGATGGCAGGCGAAATTTGGATTCGCTGTTGCAGGCGGGTTGTGTCGCGGTTAGTGTCGGTGGATAGTGGTGATGATGAGGAGAGGATAGCAGTGTCGGTGAAGGCAATGGTGGCAGCAAGTGAGAGTGACGGGTTGATCAAATGACGATGGAAGAGTAGCTGGTCGTGAGCACTAGGGTTTGACGACAAGATACGCCTGAAGAGAAAATAAACAAGAAACATTAGCCATATGACGATGATACAGCAGCAGGTGAAGAGTATGGAAACAGGAAACTTCATATATGCTAGATGAATAGGTAACCTGTCTCGGCGTCCGATTCTATCAGTAGATACCATATCTAGCGAGAAAGTAATCATATTACCGTGCACCTAGTTGTAGTATTTTATAATGATTATAGTCTCGGATCTTCTAGTATGGACGAATCCATGATGCATGAGTAAGAGTCAGACTTCGTAGTTGGTCGGGAAGTTTGAAGATGCGTATCGATACATAGTGGATTCTTGAAACTAGAAGCTTTAAGACTTGAAGACTTGAAGCCCGATGACGCTTGTAGCGAGCACAAGTATCCACTGGCAGACTGTGCTTCATCACTGTAATGGCGAGACTGCTGCAATGGCGTTACTGAGCCTGATATTAATAAGGGTTAATTCCAACTTGATGTAGATGACGGTCGGAGCGCAGCGGACCCACACCTAGTCGAAAGATAATTTGCATTGGTTTTTATGAGGAACGGCGAGATATAGAGTAAGTAAGCAGCGAAAATACAAGAGAGAACGCTGAGCACGGTGAAGAAGAGATTGTCATCTTAGTTGAAGATAACGAGCTCAAAACGTTAGGACACTCGGATGCCATTCCGGTCGCCTGCGTCATCATCACGTTACCCCCACGTAGCTGGGTCTAGAAGTTAGAACACCTCGTCCACCGCGTTCATCGGTCATCGCTCTTGCCCTGCTCTCCCCCCCTTCATCCAGCTTGGAACACCACCGCTTCCTCCCCTTCTATATTCACAGGTAGGGAGAAGAAGAGTGTATGACGGCTTGTAGCTCAACTATAACTCATTCTGTTCAGTTAAGGGCAGGGTTGTATGACACACGTGCAATTATGTCTAATTTACGTCTTAATGATTATTATCTAATCTACGTGACCAGCGACAAGGAACATGCTCCAGGTTCATTTAGATAGTAAAATATTGTTCACTAGAGAATTTGTGATGTTTTAAATGAGTAACTTGCTGCAAGTGAAAAGTCAAGTGAAATTGTCAGGCCGAATGATGGGCCGCGTGTAGCGACGACGCGACCAACCCAAATTAGACATGACATTGATCAGACGCGTCGCGGAGTACTATTACAGGTTACTATTGACAGGTATAGTAGTTTATTAGTTGGCACTGTTCTCAAGTGAAGGACAACATATTAACTTGGGCAAGTGAGAAAAGTTACTTTGTCTCACTTAACTTGGACAATTTCACTTGCCCTGCCACAAGTGAGATCCAAGTGAATTTTGTATGGGCAAGTGAATTTGTCCAAGTAACTTTGTTAACCACCAGTGTCGGTGTGTAGTGGTGACGACTCATTCTCAGTAAAAACGAAAGTCGGGTTAAAGTATGGCATTAGTCGTGCAAAGTCAGGTAAAGTCAAGTAAATGAAGAACCTGACATTCAGTTGACAAAAGTGCAGGATTTTCTGCTCTAACTTGACTGGCATAGTCAAGTGTTTGTCAGTTATTCCATCGGAAGCAGCTTGGCACTTACATGTTGGTCATGCCTCTGTCATATCAAAGTCAAGTGAAAGTCGCAGAATATTCAAGCGTAGGGTTGCACTTTTGATGCCTCTCAGTCACGTAATAGTCAAATTTGAGTCAAGAATATAGAAATAATATCAATTCTCATTATATCTAGCATGCTACTGTATATACAATTGAAATACAAGATGGAGAATGCTAGCAATATACTCTACACAGGAGATAAATTTGGGGCTCACCGGTCTCTGTGTTCTTTTGCGACACTGCCATGTTGGCATTAAACGATGTCGTAGAAGTTCAGAGCCTAAAATTAAAGGGTTATAATCAGAGGATAGACAAAGACGTACTTTTTGGTATGAATGCGCAGCCTGCTGACCTCGTTCCACTAAGAATAGCCTTCTCAATGTGATTGCTGGCTGTACCATTGTGTACACGCGTGCTGCGCTCGCAAAGCCTGATGCATTGATGACGTGACGGATGGTGGATGTGGCATACACACTTGGGCTTCAACCGTATGTTGTCACCATCAATGTTGATAGCGTCAACGAGGTGGCGGGTAGATCCATGGCGATCTGGCACAAAGCACAACTGGAATTAGCAATATCACAGTACATAGATACATTAACTGAGTGCATCACTGACCTCCATAGAGCAAGGGGACGGGGGGGTATGGGGCAGCAGGCATAGATAATAAGTTGGGCATAAGACAAGAACTTGAGCGGCAGGGATAGCAGGAGTATTGAGAGCAGCGACGACGAAGGGCTTAGAGAAGTGAGATGGGTAGGAGCAAGGCATAAGGCAAACTTCAATGCTTGTGTAATGTTTTTTTTTTTTTGACGCGGAGCTTGGATCGACCAACAAACTGTACTAAGCGACTTGCGAGCAACTGCTAGCAGCTTGCGACCCTTGGCAGATCTGGCTTAAGTACTCAAACTAGATACAGTCGAACCCCTCATAACCCATACACCTTTGGAGTCAGCTCGGAGTATGGGTTTTGAGGGGTTATGGGCTACCTGAATATTGCTAAAAATAGATCAAAAATATTAATTATTAAACAAGTATTAAATTTTGTAACACTACAGCGATTAAAGACTAAGTGCGAGGGAAAAATTCAATCAAAGTGGTACTTCTCATCGCATTAATCTTATCCAAGTGGAGTTGACGGCTGAATGATGCTAAAATGGTCTCCAATTTGCGAGCGACGGGATCAAGCCTTTTCTAACCCACCAATAACAAGCCGTTCATCTATGACACTGGCTTCATTGTCAAGCCAGCGCTCGTCTAAGGATGAGATGGATTTATTTTGTGCTTGCCGTGCCTCAAGTTTGTCTTTACGCCCTTTTACATGTTTCTGTAAATTTGTGAAGCCTTTCTTCAGAATGTCGAGAGGTTTTGGGGCCATGGTGTCGAGCAAAAGCATTAGAAATGTAGTTGCTAACGGAGCACAAAGAAATAGTTGTGGTATATGTATTTACATCTGTACATATAGTTGCTAACAGAATGAAAAAAGAAAAAGACATTGCGGCATATGTATTTACGGCTGCAAACTGTCATTTGCTCCTTCAATTAAGCTCGGTTGCCCTTGTTGATTCTGTTCTCACACGTCCACCGTGCTGAAAATTTATGGGTTTTTCGCCCAAAATTGTATGGGTTATTGGGTTTCGCGGACTTATGGGTTATGGGTTCGAAATCCCCGCCTACCAAGTCGGGATCCCAAAAAATCTATGGGATATGAGGGGTTATGGGGTGTGAGGAGTATGGGTTAAGAGGGGTTCGACTGTAATAAGCGAGCTCGAAACACATCTACCGACTACTACTCGACTATATTACGACTTCGCTGGACTTCCATCTGACTTCGCCTGACTTTCGTTTTTACTGAGACTCATTGTTGCCATGTTTGGCTCATCAACGTCCGCTTTGGGACATCATTGCAGCCATCACGCTCGATGATGTAGGTCCAATGCTCATTGGATCCTCGTGAGCGTCATTCTTTGCACCTCTATCATTTCTCCGTCAAGTTAGAATATACTTAACTCAGCTTGACTTTATATCCGAACAGATCGGATACGGATCAAGAACGGTGTCACCCGTTTCAGTCCCTAATCAGGATTGCATTGTACCAAAACAAGTGCCATAGATCCCCTTGATGCGGGAGCGACGCGCATAGAGCACCAGGAGGGAATTGTAATTACCTTCTATCTTTGTTGAATCGCTCAGTTTACACTGTGAATGTTGAAATGTTCGGCACATGAGCTTTGGTGGCCACAGCCTAAAATTCAGATATTTCTCCCAATATGGCTGTTTTAGCTGTCCGGTATCCAGATGAGACTATGTAAAGTACTACTCTATAATATCTAGCATTACTTGAGATGCGGACAGCAACCTTCAAACAGAGGCGTCTGTTCCTTTGTTGAAGAATCTGCTAGTCTAAGGAGTGATGGTATCTCGAGTCCTCTTGATTTGATAATCCGAGACTTTTGGCGCTTTCCTGGATACTATATTGGGGCGACAGATTTGGATGTACAGCTTAATATCTGTTCACTCCAGTTCCTTCCCCCATCATTCGTCGCTTTCTGACATTTCCCAGTCATAGCCACGTATTTACGACCAGGAAGCCACCTACCAGTCATGGATGCACCACCAACATTGGAAGCTGGCGTCCACAACAGTATCGGAGTCGTTTTCTTCGGGTTTACAGCCAGTGTAGTGTGCGTACGAGATAGCACATAGCCCTCATTCATGTTCTAACAACGATTGAACACCAGATTATATGGCATCACTGTTTTGCAGGCTTATCAATATTTTATGAATAGCCCTAATGATTCAAAGAAACAAAAGGCAAGCGTACGTCAAACTGCTGACACCTTCCAGTATATACCTCACGCACAGATTTTGGTCTAAGGCCATAGGCGTTTGGTGAGTGTTCGCACTTTCCCACACCAAGTATCATAAAACTAAATACCGTTCAGTATGTTGGACACCATCCATGTCGCTTTCTCAATACGCATGATGTATTCTTTTTTAATTCAACATTCTATGGATCCAGAAGCTGCAGCTCGGATAGTATGGTATGTATTCTTTTCATCAGTAGTTTCATACAGGCAGGTTGTCACAATACTTATGCACTGGTTTAGGAGTCTAAAGGTTGGATCACTCATCCCTAACACATAAGAATAGGCTAACTAAAAAGCAATCTGACAGGGTCAAGGAACGACACAAGTACTCTTCATTGTAATTGTCCAATTGTCAGTCACATATTACATCGTAAGCAACAGTCTACTGACACTGTCTTTAGCTACTACCTACAAAAAATCTGGAAATGTGGGACATAACACTACTCTGAACATTGCGTGAACACTGAAGAATATGATCCACCGCTCAGATATAACACATAACGCAATGTTTTCCACTCGCTTTGTAAGAGTGGTCCAAGTAGGTCCAACTTGATAGTTTGCTATGAAGATGTCAGCTAACCCCCATTCCAAGCTAGGTGCAATTTTTATGGGTAGCCTGGCTGTGGGTAAGTTGTAGTTCTTTCTCTCACGTGGGTGCATGCAAATTTGATCCTCTCACTTACAGCTATTGCAACTGGTACGCATTTCAATCTATCATTTATAGGTGCTCTATTTACACTTGCCGTTACCCAATACAGACTTTATCTTCCATTTGTATGCATTTTCTCTTCCCATGATCATCAACATGAAATCTCATGACCATCTCATCCAACAGACAAGGCATCAATGCCGTTCTCAGCTTTGCTGTTGGATTTGAGGTAAGCTGATATTACATTTAAAATTAGCTATCTTATCGACACCTTTTGATAGTATGTTATCTATATGGGATTCGGAGCGACGGCTCTTATCGACTCCTCCATCGCGCTAGCGATGTGTATTATCCTGCATATGAGTAGAGTTGGTTCTGGGCGGTACGTTTCTCTATTAATTAAGCTTTTTCAATTTATAATGGTCTCCACATATAGAACGGACGATGTTGTATCTAGAATTATCAGGTACTTTGTTGGTAGTGGTGCTATGACTAGGTATGTACTCCTGAAGTCTATTATATGTGTCTGGTATTGACACTATAGTTATCAAACAGCCTCGCATCCATACTCTGTCTGATCCTAGTGAGTGCCATTCATTATTAGTGTATTTCTTTGTTTTGATGCTATTGTAGTATGTTACACGGCCTGATACTTTACTCTATCTTGCGATGCAATACTCAATCTCCAGATGTTTGCTGCATACTTGCTTCTCTATTAATTTATTTTATTCTAATACTCTATTCAGTATATGCCAATTCATTCCTTGCCATGTGCGTAATCATCTCGCTTCAACTTCATTGAAACTTAAGAAAACTATTGAGCTAGGTGTAACGATCGCCATCATCGTCTTGACATGTTGAATGCTCCAACAGTGGGACCGCATATGGGCAGTGATCTATGTTTTGCTGATCCCGAGAATATGAATCATCATATCGAACTATCAGCAACTGATCACCTCTCACCCAAATTATGGTCTCGCGATCTCAAAGTTGAATGTGAGGGCCTATGTGGTAAAGGTTAGTTCCGACTTTACCACCATACCAATTAATTCTAAATTCTGCATTTAGGAACGAGGAACTCAAGAAGTAGATGTTATACTGTATAGACTGCGCTCGTAGGTGGGATGGACGTGAGAGGGCAGGTGGCAGTGATTGGCGCTACGAAACATTCAGCTGCAATTGATCTAGCACTGAGGCTTGGTAGAGAGTTGTATTTCCCACTGACCGGACTCGATGTGGGAGAGAAGATTTTGGGGATTATGATGAAAGGATAGGATGGTTAGGGAGAGGATCAAGGACAGGATAGGAAGGAGAGGTTGAAGGGACCGCAAAGCGATATGCGGATGCTGATTTGACGGCATGTTTTTGTTGATCTTAATTCACTCTTATGCTGATGTGTTTGGGCAGGTGCTATAGGCCCATAATCATGCAAGTCATAATTTACATAGTTTATTGATTTATTTTAATACTATAAATTGTATTTCAATGGTTAATAACAAAAAATTCGAACAGAAGTACAAAAATCGAGAAATTGTGCTTAAAAGTGGGAGGTCACGTTTAGCTGTCCCACACTGTATGGCTGCGTCACAGTTGATATGGTAGTCATATCAACTACGATAAGATAGTAGAGAAGGAAACATCAGAGATGTCATGACATGAGAATATAACCTATCTCGTCTCATAAATGGTGTTTAATGTCTTTTAAGAGAGAGATCAACTAATTACCATTCATCTGCTTGGTGGGCCTCCACAATTATTGCAGTGAAATTTGGCTATGTCTAAATAAAAAATAGATGGGAGAGTGATTTAAATACAACTAGTAGTGCAAGGAAAAACTTCGAAATATGTTTAAGCCGAACGTGCATAGGCATGAGAAGCTCAAGTTCAACCTCCACTGATTACTTGGTACTAAATAGCTCGACTAGGAAAAGGTATCTCAGGCATTTGCTAGCATATATTCGTGGTGAGAGGATTTGAGGCAATGACATATGCAAAATAATTTTTCCTACTTGCATAACCACCTCGATCTGCTTCTCAAGAATATCACCCACCACAATAATATCTCACTACGACACAAAACGCATGCAGTATGCTAGCTGCTATTTATAATATTTACTCACAGATTTATGAAATGCTTCACAAAGCTGGGCTAGCGATGTGGTTCAATGTAGGTAGTCAAGATGAATGTATCAAAGAAATCGAATCGCTAAGGCATTCATCTTCGCTCTTTCATACCAGACTCTTACTAACAAAAATTAACTTTGTGAGTATGAACGACACCGGTACAGAAATAAGTTCATCTTGTTATGTGGTGATGGTGATGATGATAATTTAATCGCACAAGTTCTTCTCAAATTGCGGATAGCCAGCACTTCAAAAATGCTCTAACTGCCTTGTACATTACTACCAAAAGGTCCTTCGCATTCTCACCTAAAGGTCCTTCACATTCTCACCAGAGGGTCCTTTGCATTTACTATAAACAGTACTTTGCATTTTCCATCACTTGTGTAGGAGGCTTGTTTGTCCTTAATAGTAAAATTATCATGCAGAATTTGAGCACCAAAACTCCTCATGCTGGATTTCAGCATGAGAAAATAAGAATAGTTATCATGCTGAAATTCTGCACCAAAAATCTATCATGCAGAAATTCAGCATGAGAAAATAAGAATAGTT
>ML213662.1:0-41497 GCA_004379715.1 Crucibulum laeve
CTGCCGGCTACTGTAGTGTGATCGCGACTATGTGGACGATAGACGATACACATGGTCCTATGATTGCGGAGCAATTCTATTCGCGTATGTTGTCTACACCAGACAGGAGCCCTTCATATGCGTTGCACTATGCCACCAAATATCTTCGAGAAACTTTGGGGGATTCCGAAATGTCGTTTTTGATCTGGGTACCTTTTATTCACATGGGCTTATAATGTAGCCTGCAGTAAGTTACACCCCGGCAGAGTTCTCGGAGTCTCTTACCCATGACCCGGAGCTCATTGAGGTGATTTGCTTGCGTGATATCTTCACCCCCAAAAACCGATAAATCATTCCGTTAAGTAGATCGTTCAGTCATTCATATTCATTTAGTGAAGTCACGTAACGAAGAACACAAGATCAACTTGTAAACGTAAATGCGAGCCTGCGTAAATATATGGAATTCAATACATCATGACGTTCTCTCAATGCTTCGGGAAATTTTTTCATGTAAGTATACGATATATTTTACTGTAGGCAACGGTTTGTGAATCGTATGATAGAAAATAGCTAATTATGATCGTTAGTTATGAGATCTGAAAGTAGCTGGACGTACTTTGGTCCAGCAATTTTTGTGTCCAATTGGCAATCGCTAGAATAAATGTACACGGTTGAACTTGGACGGCACACACATTGTTTGCAACAAAGGCCGATACGGCATACCAAACAAATGTAGGATAGAGGTGTGGATTGGTTATTTTCGTCGCATGATGGCGCCTTCCACGCCTGACAATCAGACGAATGCGCCATATGACCCATGGATTACCAACGCCTCAGTAGAATGATAAGGGCTCGAGTTTGTCTCTATACTCAATGATGAAGCCTCCCCAACCAGCGAAGCTCTCGCGGAGAGTGCGAATTCATATCTTTGTTATTACAATTCTGCTTACGAGCTCGTTCATCTTGTACCGTGACCTATTCTTGAACCTAACCAGTTACCAGATCTCACCACCACCCTCTATCCAAGCCTCTCGCGATGTTCTCATCTCGAAATGCACTGAGATACGCACACCAGCAGGTCCGTCGAGCTCGTTCAAACCTGCAGCGCGTGTGAGCAAGGGCTCAGATCGCCACGTACCTGGAACACCGCCCGTTCTCATACGAAACGCGAAGATCTGGACTGGAGCGCGGAATGGGACGGAAGTGGTGTATGGAGACGTGTTACTGGAGAAGGGATTGGTCACGGCCGTCGGATATGTGCCTGTAGCGCGATTGGAGGCGGCGAAGAAGGGAGGGAAATTGAAAGTGGTAGATGCGAAGAGGAAATGGGTGACGCCCGGGCTGGTGGATCTGCATTCGCATATTGGGGTGAACAGCGCTCCGAGTATGAAAGGTGCGTCCTTATTATCCTTTTCTCGTGTTTTTATGCTCATTTAGATGCAGGCGCCTCGGATGGAAACTCGCGAAAAGCACCCATCTTGCCTTGGCTCCGGAGTATCGATGGACTGAACACTCATGACGACTCCTACGAACTCGCGATGGCAGGCGGAGTAACAACTGCCCAAATCTTACCTGGCAGCGCGAATAACATCGGTATGTCCCCTCCTTCCCGTTATCCAACCACTCTAAACCACTCTCCAGGCGGCCAATCCTTCGTCATCAAGCTCCGTCCCACCTCTGACCGTTCCGCATCCTCAAAAGTCCTCGAACCTCCCCTCGGGCTCTTCACCAACTCAACTGAGGAGGGATATGTCCCATGGCGACACATGAAGTAGATCTTCCTTCCCTTTCTATCCTCCCACGCACTGAGACGCTTTCCTAGACACGCATGTGGCGAGAATCCGGACCGTTTGTACTCCCAGACGCGTATGGACGCGGCGTGGAACTTCCGGAACGCATACAATGAAGCAAAGAAGGTAATGGAGGCCCAGGATGCGTTTTGCGAGGCTGTTGAAGTGGGCAAGTGGACGCAGCTTGAGGAGGAGGGGAAGGAGTGGCCGGAGAGTTTGCAGTGGGAGTCATTGGTTGATGTATTGAGGGGGAAAGTCAAAGTTTGTCCGATATTTGCTGTATATGCTGACTTCATTACTCATTGATCCTGGCTGTAGCTTTCTATACATTGTTACGAGGTGCATATAATCGTCTTCTCCTGGTAGTATTGACGTTCTGACTATTTCATGCCTATAGGCTGTCGACCTCGATGCAATTGTTCGAGTAAGTCTATTCGCAAACTGTATATACATCCAAATACTGACTCGCACGCCCAGTTATCGAACGAGTTCCAGTTCCCAGTGGCCTCGTTCCATCACGCTGGCGAGACCTACCTCGTCCCGGATCTGCTTAAGAAGACTTGGGTGAGTGACGAAGATCTCACACTTATATTGCTTGTGGGCTAACCAAACCTTGTCTTTCTAGGGCGGCGCTCCCTCCATAGCCCTCTTCGCTAGTAACTTCAGGTACTTTCCTCGCCGACTCGCACGGTCTTTCTCATGACCATCATACTTCATCAGGAAGAAACGCGAAGCGTACCGAGGCTCCGAGTTTGCTCCTCGCGTTTTGGCATCGCATGGTATTCCGGTAGTCATGAAGGTACGTGTTTCCCTCGGTGCATTCGTATACAAGCTAATCATTTCATCGGTGGATAGTCTGACCACCCGGTGATGAACAGCCGGTATCTTCTATTTGAAGCACAACAAGCGCACTATTATGGATTGCCCCCCCATTTGGCGTTGGCGTCGGTAACGTCGACGCCTGCCAGAGCTGCAGGACTGGGTCATCGAGTTGGGACAATTGCTGAAGGTTATGATGCAGGTATGTGATTACACCCCTTACACACTCTTTGTATCTAACTTCGCATATTCCATAGACATTGTTCTCTGGGATTCTCACCCACTCAGTCTCGGAGCCACACCCGCACGGGTCTATATCGACGGCATTGCTCAACTGTCTGACCCGCACGTCCGGTCCAAGTCGTCTTCCTTCCAAGAAGTACCTCGTACTCCGAACTGGGACCGCGAAGCGGAAGACACCGTCAAATGGGAGGGATTGCCACCTCTTCGGGGCCACAAAAGGGGAAGAAAGGTTGTGTTTGCAAATGTCAAGAGTGTCTGGACTCGTGACGAGAATGGCGAGGTCATGAGCTTACTCGAGTCTGTGGCGAGCGCCACGAATGAGACAGGTGTTCTGAGTACAGTAGTGTTTGAGGATGGGGCTCTGATATGCATCGACCTGCCTGGTACATCCTGCGCTCTGAATGCGAAAGATGCCGAAGTGGTGGATCTGAAGGGTGGCGCACTTGCTCCAGGCCTAAGCACATTTGGCTCACCACTTGGACTGGTCGAAATACGACTCGAGCCTTCGACGAATGACGGTGCTGTCCTCGATCCTCTGCTCGATGGCAACTTACCATCTATCCTTGGGAATGAGACGATCATCAGAGCGGTGGATGGGCTGGCATTTGAAGGAAGAAATGCATTGTTCGTATCCCATCTTTCTCCTTGGCTCTCGTGCTCATATTGTTTATCCTCTACTTTCAGGCTTGCGTATCGCGCAGGTGTTACTCAAGCCATCTCGGCGCCCACAGGTACTGGCTTCGTACAGGGGGTATCCGCTGCTTTCCGTGTCGGAGCTTCGAATGCTCTCGAGAAAGGTGCAATATTGCAGGAGGAGGTGGCGCTTCATGTCAGTATCAGTACTTCCTTCTCTGTGAGCGTAAGCACTGTCGTGGCTGCGTTACGGCGGCAGATATTGGTGGGGGCCGGGGCCTGGAAGAGAGTACGTAAGGTATGTAATATGTTTGGTATTCTCTCAAACAGCATTATAATGACGATTCCAGGGCGACATACCACTCGTCATTAATGTCGAAAGTGCAGATATTATGGCAACGTTGGTTCGTCTGAAAGGTGAAATCGAAGAGGAGACAGGAAATAAACTCCATGTAACATTCGTGGGAGCCACTGAGGCTCATGTTCTGGCGGGCGAAATTGCAAAAGCCGGCATCAGTGTGGTGGTGGCCCCTCGGCCGTACCCAGGTACATGGGAGAAGAAACGGATGTAAGTTCCTCGTAGACTCTCCTATTGATATATTCTTAGACCTGTTTCGGTTTCCAGTGTAGCAGGACTTCCTTTAACCCAAGAGACCACACTGACCACATTGCTTAACGCAAATGTGAATGTGGCGGTTGGTGTATTTGATGAATTTGCCGCTCGTAATATCTGTTTTGAACTCGGATGGGTATATCACTTACATCTCCTGTCATGATACATCATGCTGATTCAAACCTCCCAAGGCTTCTCTCGAATCGAACCTTGCGAGGCAGGTGACTCTTAGTCTAGTGACGTCTAAACTAGAGCGCGCATTGGGAGTGAAAAGAAGATTCATGGCTGTACCGGATCTCGTTGCGTATCAAGGGGGAGATATCTTCGACTTTAGTAGTAAAGTTGTCGGTGTGATATCCGCGGAACGAAAATCTGTAGAAACGTTCTGACCGATACGATCGCGCAATGGTCCGACCAATGTATTTGTATGCACAAATAAAAACTTTTGTTGATCTTCTGGCTTTTCAGTAAACCAGCGACGCCGTTGTGTGACTGATATTAGAAACCTATATTGTTCAAAGTTTAAAAATTAACGTACAAACAAATTCGGTATCAATCATACAGCAAAGTAAATAGCATGTTCACGATAGTATATAATATCATTAAATGAAGATAAGCAATTAGATTACCGAGGTCGTTACAACAGTTTTCATCATGATGCCATTGGATCGTATGGTGTCCTTGTCGTTCTATGAAAGCAAATGTCAGGCCTCTGTGCTTCAAGGACGGTGGAACAACCTACCTGCGTTTCGTTCCCGACAAACGTGGAATGCTCCCCAAAACTGAGCCCGTTTGATTTATCCCCGAGGCGAACTCCAGAGGACTCTAGCTTTACGGATGTTGCGAAGTGTTTCTCCTTGAGGCGATCTCGACCATTTAACCTACATCATCCAAGTGAGTATCTATTCA
This sequence comes from Crucibulum laeve, assembly GCA_004379715.1. Taxonomy (NCBI): domain Eukaryota; kingdom Fungi; phylum Basidiomycota; class Agaricomycetes; order Agaricales; family Nidulariaceae; genus Crucibulum; species Crucibulum laeve. Next base: position 4,987 of record ML213662.1, read on the forward strand.
AGGAACGCGTCATATGATAATTACATGGCGACTGAGATTCAAAGGCATAATGAGCAGAGAGTCTACGAGTAAAGTGATAGACTTACAGAACGTATTGGCGTACAGCTTGGGAACATTGATGTGGAATGCCACCCTAAGAGATCCCAAGAATCATCGATCTCGATATCTCATTATTCAGGGCGAAAATACATACCATGCTAGATTGGAGGGTGCAGCATAGAATGTGATAAGAAGTAGTGTCTGCGCGAGCGTTACAAGAGCACCACGATTAATAATTAATTGCACAAGGGAGTCAAGAATGGAATTCGTTCTGTCGAATCAGCCGCCCTGTCAATGAGGGGCTTCTACATCGATACCAGTATATCAGCTCACCGAGTCATTCCCGTACGCACAGAGTTGAGGAATAAGCACATAGCAATTGTTGCCAGAATATCGGTGGCAGCACCGAAGCCTTTTGAGACTCCAAACGCGATCTGCGGGGAGTTTCAATAGGTATAGAATAGATGATAGGGCAAAACGTCTAACCTCGAAAGAATGATTTCGATTTTCAATTACACCATGCCGGAAGAGGTACATCGTGACGAAACAAGCTGGAAAAAACGGTCAAGATAAGTTGGCAGGGAATGGCAATTAAACTACCTATTCCACCAGCTAGATGAATAAAGCACGTTAATCTCTTGAAATTTAGGGATGTAAAGGTGCATAAATACCTAACGACAGAATGCAGAGTGTCGACTATATTTCAATTAGTGTTACTGGAAAGAAGGAACAGAAGATGAACGAACAATTACTCCGATAACTGTCCAATTTCCTTTCCCTAGTCGTTTTGCTACGTCCTTGGAGGTAAGAAAAAGCGGAGGGCGAATATGCTATGACGTACCCGCTGCTAGCTGATAGACAAAGTATAGTTGCGATCTTGATAAAGAGTTTCGTCAGAGAATTAAGAAAACTAATTTATAGATACGTACATCGTCGTAATAGTAGTTGCTATCAGACATTCGGCAGCCAATTCACTGTATATCAAAATGGATGAGTATTATGTTTATCTTGGACAAAACATGGACCTACGGCGTCACGATGCTTAATCTAGTTACAGATCCAAATTGAGGGATCTAGGATGAAACGTAAGAATACCAAGAATGATGGATATCGAACTGCAAACCACAAGACCCACCAAATAGTAATAAATGGAGTACGCCACAAGCGCTGAGTCCACAAAATCAAGAACCCTGTGGGGGGTTTCAGTCTGCCGCCCGTAGCCGCGAATGATAACGGATGCACTCACAACATCGCAGCCGCCTATAGACCGTACCCAAGGTGTTAGTATATAGCTGTCTCAAGTCAATACTTATTCGTGAACTTACCATGAGCCGAACAATGAATCGATCTCTGCCTTGAAGGAAGTAGATATAAGCCTGGACGATGGTGATTCCACCGAAGCTAAGAAGTTGACATGTAAGACATAGTAAAAATATTGGATGAGAATGCGACGTACAGGAGAGATATGACGAATCCTAGTAATAGAAGTGACCATTAGGCCAGCTATCTAAGGATTTAGGAATAGGAGAACTTACCCCAGTAAACAGGTGCGAACGGATTCGAAATACTGGTGAACTGGACATTGTCGGAGGAGGACATGGCGACAACTGAATGGTGAATTGTGGCTTGAGCTTTCTACTTGAAGAGCTGCGAGAAAGACGGCCTTGAGGCTGGAAGACAGAACTCAAAAAGCGCAATATATATATAACTGTCAGTCCTCCTTGTGATCGCCGAAGGAAGGATGCTGTCCGTCTTGGAGTTTGAAGGCGCGATTCGGATCAGCTAAGGGTCCCTCCGATGAGCGTTAAAAGGCGCATGTCCAAATAAGTTCATTGGGCACAGGATGTCCTGGATGGGGGTGGCGAATTTCCATTGCTATGCATATAAAGCAAAGACTGAACTAAAAGGATGGCTTCAAGATATAACACACTTTACACGGACCCAGTCGTCGTCATGTTTGAAATTGTGGGGGCCAGATGAGCCAGATAACTCCAGGGTCCCTCCCTGTGTTCCGTCATAGACATGTTAATTCAATACGTAAATTTAGATCTCGCAAATTAAATGGAAATAGGAGGACGGAAGGGGCTATAAAAAGTCATTTCAGAACGCTCAACATCTCATCCGGCGGGTACTCATCCGCATAAGAGCATAGAACATCACAAGGTCTCTCATAGCGTATGAGTTCCATTTGCTCCGTCCAGATATCACAATACGTACGTTGGTCATTCTGGACAGTCTCGCGGAAGCCAAGGTGTTTATGATAAGATGGAAATGTTGTAAATGTTGGGGTTTTCAGTAGCCTAGTAGATATTCGCATATCTTGCTGGCATACGATCTGAACTAATACCATCAACAAACTGATGTAATCGCGATCGAACTATTGCAGCTTACCTATGGGTTGTTTCGGTATGATTTGTAAAAACGAAGCAAGGCACAAAAAAGTACAGTTGACATCGCTAAATCGGACGTTGGACAATCTTTACACAGAAATAAACATGGACGTTTGCGAGGATCGAAATCACTTGCAAAAGACATCATAAATGCAGCTGTTCGGACCCCTGACTCCCGAGAGAAATTCTGACATGATGAATGTAGATAGACAATAAGAAATAGCATCCTAACGGACAGCTAGAGACAGACCGAAGAGCCTGGTGAAAGTAAGGAAAAAGTTTTTCGCAAAGTTTGACTGGATAGACTTACGGCAAATGCCAAATACCATGTTATGTGTCCAATATCCGCATGAATAGAGCAAGCTTAGCCGCAGCCACAACCAACCGATCCTTCTTCTGACGCTTTTACATGCTGCAGGCTATAATCAATATAAAAATTCATATTATCTGAAGTACTTAGAAAATCACCTTAGAAATTGCGTAATCAATGATACTTTTAACACCCTTAGTACTCGAATGTTGCTGATAATGGCTGAAGCTTCAAATCGGCGGATTCGAGTTTTGAAAAAGTCGCACACTTTAAGTCGTGAATAGAAAGCAAGCTGACTTAAGTTAATTAGAAGGAAGGAAGGTCTAAACACCGGCTTCCGGGATTTTCCCAGTGCGTGACAGGCAGACGCACTTGCGTCCTGGGCTTCCGGCCGGGGTTTTGATGGTACTCCTCGAGTGCAAAATTGCTAGAGTTATGATCAACAGCACGCCCCGAATGCAGCTGTCTGTGGATGTTTGAAATCTCTGTACTCGTTTTAATATGAATGGTAGGGCTGCCAACCGTAACCGTACAATACGGCTACCGTACCGTCAGCGATTATTTTCAGTTGTTGACGGTACGGGTAGCACCCGTTTTGGACCCGTCAAAAACGGCCGTTTACGGACCGTGTATAGCCGTATTCGATGTTGTTAGCCGGTTTGCCGAACGAGATTAGATAAGATAAATTATCGAGAAGTAAGGCGTGCGCCACTCAACCTGCACGTGCATTACACTGATGCGACCTACCCTTAACTGAAAAGAATCATTTATATACATAGTACAACTTCTCTTTCATGCGCTCTTTTCTTCCTTCTATGTACTATGTAGAAGATAATTAACGTACAGTCATCGATTTAAGGTGAAATGAAAAATAAATCATCGGCGAAGCTTACGGCCGGTAGCAGAAGTTTTTCACATATTGGTAAGGTCACCCACCGGCTTAACACAACTCCTGTGTGCGAGTGGGCATGGAGGCCGACCACTGTTCAGTGGCGCTTACTACTCCAAAGTTGACTTTCCCTATTCCACGAACATCATCAACAAGTTCGATCGGCAACTCACCTGAGAAGAAGTCCTTTACTGCACGTTATAATCGGAAGCCTCGCATCAATATCAATGAGCTGGATGAATATTTTAAGGCACCACAGGAGGACTTCGACACCTGTGATCCCATCCAGTGGTGGTTTAGCCGTCGCTTTCAGTTCCCAAATTTTTTTCGTCTTGCACGAGACATATTTAGTATTCCAGGTTAGTTTTTTTATCAAAAGACTCGAAATTAATTCTAATTTTTGTTTTTTGTTCATAGTTTCTGCCGTTGCAGTGGAACAGATCTTCTCTGGCGGTCGCGATACCATTTCACTTCGACGTGCAAGTCTTAATCCAGATATTATTCGTAAGCTTATGCTGGTGAAGCAGAAGCTATGTCTTCTTCGAAATCAGGTTGTAGACTTAACCAATTAATGCTTAATACAAAGTTTAAATTCAATTAACAACTTTACTTTAATATATGTGTGATTTAAGCATAGTATAAAAGTATAAAAATTTAAAACTAACCCGTATTACCCGTATACCGTATTACGGCCGTAAATTCTACCGTACCGTACCGTCGCAGCTTCGAAATTATACTATGGTGCCGATCACTTAGCCACCGCTACTTTTGTACAGCTTTCGTAAGCCTGCCAATTTGGCCAGGCGATTTTATTTATTTAGCTGGTAGCAGAGAGAACATTCGGCACTGTCAATTACACTGGAATGTTGTAGGAAAATAGTGAGAAGTAGCCACGTAGAATAGGCTGTCTATACTATAGGCAAATAATCAAAGTCCTTGAACTCAAGGAATGCCCCGTCGTTCAAAATAGCATACCCAATTTCTCCAATCCGCTGTCCGGGCTCGTACAGGACGTCGCTATGACACAGAAGAATCGTAGGCTTTAACCATTTTCGTCAGCCCCATCATTCTCGACTATGAGTCTGAGTCTGACATTGATGAGGAGAAGGAGGTTTGCACCTGGAAAGGTGGGTCAATATAATCTTCCGATAATCTGTCGCTTATCTTGGACCCTTAATTTCCCTTTTGGGAAGGGCAGCCAAATCCGGCCAACCTCGAATCTAATAACTCTGTCGCTTTTCTTTTTTTTTAAAAATCCTCTAAAAAATCTTCTCGCCTCATCAAAAGAATGCGTTTTGTAAGAGGGTTAAGGTTTTGGGCCAGTTTTTGCTAAGTTATTTCTCCTGTACAAAAGTAGCGGTGGCTAAGTGATCGGCACCATATATGGTACGGGTTACGGTACGGGTACATACCGTATTACTGCCGTATATTTACGGCCCGTAACCGTATACGGTACGGTTGGCAGCCCTATCCTTGAACCTAGATCACTCGAAGGAACCTGATCTCATCCAATACCAGGTAGTGGGCGAAACAGTCGCAATAAAAGCTCCATTGGCGAGTTTTCTCTTCTGCGATTCCTAAGTAGAAATGCACGGTGGAGACGTAGAGCTTTCTTCCTCTGGGCAGCTTCGAGTTATCAGATCTGATGCACGACGATATCTTACTGTAGGAAACATGAAGGATGGTTCCACAAGCACCGTTATTCGACCCGCGATGGAAAATGCTTTGACTGCTCTGGAAGCATATCAGCAGTCGTGGACAATGATGAACTATCTATCTGCATCTTTATTTCTAAGAGATCCTGAGCCAGCATTAGCTAGACCGCCAATTCGAAGTGTCCCAATACTCGGCATTCTAGATATAAACCAAAATATGGATCGATTTATACTTTCTGCTGCGAAAGCGTATCTCAATGGCTATGTTCCCAAAGACTCGGACCTGCCTATTGGTGCTTTCATAAACCATGGAGTTACGGCGACGCAACAGGAGGAGAGGGTTGCTCTCACTGCATCGAAACTTCTTCTCATAACCACAATCACGCTTTTGTTCATCGCAATGATATTAAGTCCTGTCATTTGCCTAGGAAGCCCGATGCAGCACAGACTACCATTCGACTTGGAGAGTATCTTAGCAGTAATACAACAAGGTGGTGGTGATCAACCATCATGAATGAAGTGGACTGCCTGTGTAACGATGTATTTATAAATATCTTATTCGTCGATTCTGCTTCTGTCATGATCGCAATCCTTATTTCTGAAGTGTAAATGATCTTGGCTATGCGTGATAGTATCATGTAGTATATATGGCGGTTTACTGAAGCTAATAAATAGTTCTTGATCTTATACTCTTTAAATCCGATTACAAGCCAATAGCTGTCTTCAGCTTGGCGAAATTAGGTGTTCCAAGACCGGTGACTGGGTCCCAGCCTGCCTTCGCTGGGAATCCATTGGTGTTACATCCTGGGTTGCTACCTGAAGTATATATCAGCATTGATTATCAAGAGACGGATTCGAGAGAGGACATACCGGTAGTAACGTCATTGAGCGCCGCGGCACCAGCGGCAGAATATAGGAACGGGTTCAAGAATCCGAGAGGTGATTTCCCGGCGGCGACAAGCTGATCGTTAAGGAGGGCAATCACGCTAGCGAAGATGGGACTAGAGCAACTGGTTCCCGCAACACTCTCAGTCCTTCCACCAACGACAATCTCGACGTTCTGGCCCTGGGCAGAGACATCAGGGAATGCACGGCCAGAGGTGTTGAATTTTCCGGCGTTGGTGGAACCCAGAGCAGTGAGATAAGATGAAACGGCAGTGGACTGGTAAGACGGACGGCCAAAGAAGTTGGAGAATCCACCGGAGGAGAATGTTGCGGAGGTTTCGGTGATTCCGGTGGTGGCGCCGACGGAGGTCATGAATGGGCAGCCGGAGGGGAACGTCGGGACGAAGGTTGTACAGCGAGCAGATTGGGAGCCGGAGACACCGCCATCTCCCGAGGCGAAGAGGATAGAGGTGCCGCGAGCGCCGAGTTGCATGTAGGCATTGCAGAGTTGACTGTTCCAATTGAATATCAGTTAATAAATGAGTTCGAATGTAAAGTTGCTTACTTTGCGAGGGCGCGGGAGATGGTATTCTCATTCTGACCGTATGAGGTGGTGAGAACGTGAGGGGGGTTGGATTGACCGAGCAAGAGGTTAATTATATCGAGGAAACCTTCAAGAGCACCGTCCTGGAAGTTATCGCCAACTGAGATGAAGACGTTGGGTACACCAGATGCAATTCCGACAGTGTACTGGATATCCAAGTTAGCCTCAACTCCAGCTTGGCTAGCTGTCTGTGAATTCTGGCCACCGTCGATCTCCTCGAGAGTAAATTTAGTCGTGGAAGCGAGATCAGGACGCAAGTTTTTCAAGAAGGTCGTCAAATCTGCCTGATTGGCGAACTGGTCGATGAAGCCAGAGACACCGAGAACGTTAGAGCTCTGAGTAGCCTTGGTCGTCGGGATACCATAGAGAGCCTGGAGACACGCAGGAGTAACGGTTGTAGCACAGGAAGCAGGAACTGCACGTCCTTCCAGATTGCTGGGAGCGATCTCAGCCTTGGGAGTAGACACGAAGGGAAGGTGGACGAATGGGTTATCGAAGCTATAGTAGTTTATACGTCAAGACATGATTCAAAAAGAAGAATAATGACGACGTACGTGGTGGTGGGATGAACCAGATCGACATGTCCTTTCAAAGCCGCCGGGATAGAGTAGGAGAGTGTGCGGACGAACTGCTTGCCGGTATCTGGATGCGTAAATACTGTGAAGTCGGCGTCAAGAAGCGTGTTCGCCTTGCTGGCAGGGATAGAGAACTGGAGCCAATCGCCGGCAGGAGAGATAGTCTGGGCAGTGATACCGTTGGAAGACAACCACTCGTTCACCAAAGAAACGGACTCAGATGAGGGAGCGACGAAAGATTCTACCTGAACGATTTATAGGATTGATCAGTAAATTTAAAATGAAAGCTAAAAAGGCCACGTACCTCTTCCTTGGACAAATGCTGTCCATAGAGCGCGTTTCCAGGAGTGCTCACATCGAAGAGAGCCTTCTCCAGACCAGCCATGTCTGTTTGGGCCAAAGCAATTCGAAGGTTAAGCACTCTGTCGGCAGGAGCAGCAGCGGTCTTGACGAAGCCATCCGGGATGCTGTCGCGTTGCTCATGCACCAAGAGGTTGCGGAAAGCGGGGCTCGCTGACGCAGCCGCGATGAACGTCGCAAAGTACAGGAAGGCAGAGACCATAGCGTAGTAGAGAAAACCTGAACGTTTTCACAAAGTTTTTCATCGAGAACATGACATTTTATAACACACTGGCTCTATCTCTGCACGCATGGGTCGTTCGTAGATTAGTAAATCGCGAGATAGAACCGCATGTAATGGTTGTCGACCAACGATGCACACTTCGGTCTACTTTGCATGCGTAGAAGCTATTCTGTGTGCATTTGGTCTATGTATAAATTAGTTGACCACACGCATCAGAGCGATCATATGAAGTACCTGTCCAGTAGTGCTATGAGATATAAATATATTTTCAAGTCAACTGACTCCGACGCGAAATAGCCTTCCAATTTGATTGGCGAGCTTCATGGTGTGTGTGATTGCTGAGAGAGAGCGTGGTCAGCCTTCGAGGAGGGGGATTCTTGCACGCATGGATTCGAATTATTTTTATCCTCTACCAGATAGGCTATAATTAGACGACCGGAGTCGGGGCAATATCGTCAACTACGAGGTTCGGAGGAGAGATAGGCAATTGAAAAACTTGCATAGCCGGTCGAATATGCCAGCAAACACGCAGAAAGAAGAACTGAACTAGGAAGAAGATCTGCGATTGAATGCAAAGGATAAAAAGTAGCGCGCATATATGTAAACTTGTGGCGGTTTTGGCGTGCTTCAGAACGATTATGAAATGGGGGAGAATTTGTGCAGAAATCTCTAGTCCTGCTGTAGGCATAGCACAGTATTTTTTCACTGTCAGATTCCTAGTGGATTGTAGACGAATGATATGATGGAAATGCTAATCGACGTTCGAAGATGTTCGTTGGGAGTTCAAGCTGGTTGCGATGCAAGTTACCATCTCGTTCAGTGGAAGATTTCAAGCCCCGCTGGATAATTCCGAAAGCTTCTCGGGCCATGAAGTCGCTCTTCGAAATTTCCCATGTTCTTCATAGCGTAAAGGGGGATAAGCAAATGAATCTAGAAGATGTTGACGAGCCTCACTTGGCTCTGTACTCGGAAAACCGGTCCTGCTACATCTAAATGAAGTTCAATATATCTATTTTCGACTAGGGATCGTCGGGGACGGTTCGGAATGCATCAGGAACCCTCAAAATGATTCCAAAATGCTATTTGAGCTCGGAACAATGGATTCAATCGCTGGATAGACTATTTTCTTGATTTGATTAGTATTTTTCGCATTTTTGAGACATCTAAAGATTTATTTGACATAGGAATAGCTATCACCTGCATTTCTTGCACATGAATCGAGCCCCATGAACGGCTCTGACTTCTACAGCCGTTCGATGATCATTTCACTTCATTGTTGTACATTTTTCTTCTACTTTACTTCTTGGTGTTAAGGACTTTCATACATATTTAAAACATAGGTTTTTCTTCGTAGTTCAGTATTTTAGAATCCCCCTACATCCCCTCCATACTCTCTGTACTCAATCGTTACACAACCCCTTCGATTTTACGAAATACGTTCAAGTTCTTAGAGTTCAAATCTTCGGAAATTATCCTCTTCGCTAAATTGCGACGCTTTCGACGACGCCAACCCCCAACGATTCCATTTTTTTTGCATCGTCTAGGCTCCCTTCCCGTCTTTCTCCCAGATCTTATTTCATATTTTTAGGTGCTCTCATCGTCGAGCTATCGTAGTTGCGATCCGGCGACTATTTTTAGCGTTTCTTCTAGCAGTTCTCCTCCTCATCTATCGTCTCTGTCGTGCACTCTTCGTCTTCGTCGTCAGTCTATCAGTCCGTCAGCTCAATAGCCCTCGTCCTCCGGTTCCTATCGCACCATTTTCCATTCAATTTCCTCAAAATTTCGTTGCTCTCTTAGTAGTTCCAGTCCCAGATTGTTAGGAACGAAGTGAGGCCACCTCGCATTTTTATTTCTTTTATTTCTAGATATACAGGCTTTCTATAGGATTTATATACATATATATTCCTACCTACAAGCCGGTGTCTAGGTCAACAATGTGTCTAGCAGAGAGTGGGTGTCGCGACAATACAAATGTGTAAAGCTCATACCTAGAAGATGGCGAGCGTAAGCACTGAACGAGACACTCAGTTTCCTCGCAAACTGTACTCTTCTAGGCGTGACACATCCAAAGACAGACATGCCACAACTTAGACTTGTGGGCTCCTCAGGCTTACGCAATGTCAAGGAACAAGTCCAAAAATAAGTAGTACTAAAGGGTGAACCAAGAGGCAGAAAGTTATTGTATGTCGCCTAACGGCTCAATCGCTCAGTGTGAGCAAGAGAGAAGTCAATTGTACTTAAGCACCAGCATGTTAAGATCATTAGACTTGAGTAAACATTTTTAAGCTCGATCGAAACTAAAGAACTTCAATCCTCCATATTTTACGCAAAGTTAAGGTAGAAATGTAGGGGAAAAGAACATATGTATTGTGTCTTTCTTCCTTGTAAATTACTTGGGCGTAGATATTTGATTAAAAAGTTACATGTAGCCCGGGCCTATGTTGATTAGGTGTCTAAATCCACCACCAAGCCCCTACAACGATATGGAAGAAATTTTGGAAAGGATCCCATGCAAGCCAATTTGGTAGTAGATATACAGAGCGTATGATATCAAAGAGATCTGACATAATAGTGAAAAGTAGCGAACGTAAGGTAAGAAGAACCAAAGAGTGATGGGATATGATGAAGCAAGAACTATGATATACTGCATACTTAGTCCACCCACTGGATAGCGGCATGATCGCCAGCGAACGCAGCATCTACCGAAATTTCCTTCCCATCGAATAGAGCCTTGGGAACATAGGCAGTACCACCAGGATTCAGTGCCTGCATTCTCGCCAACACCGTACGATGTAACTTCACTGGGCCTCTTGTGAAGATCTTCGTCGTCAGATCGACAAAGATAGGCCCGCGTGCAGATCGCGACTTCTTATTGAACGCTTTGCGAACCATCTTCCCTTGCTTATAATCCCAAGTCTTGAATGGGAAACTCTCGAACGGAAGCCACATCATAGGCTTAATCACGAGCATGTCGTAAACAGGGGCAAGCGCATCCCTAGCATCAGCCTCCTCTTCGCTGGCGGCAGAAGGTATTTGTTCGTCTTTAGTGGAGCGTGCTCTGAAGGGGTTGATCGCTTTGAAACCTTTGCTAAACAAGCCTGTTAACGTGTCGATTGGTCCGACACGATTTGGTGCCTGGATTGTGTTCGTAAGACTGTTAAGGGCTGCTGGGCGGGGGTGAACGATAGGGTAAAGAGCGTCTGGGTTGAGGTGAAAGGTCGTTAGCTTTTCTTTTTGGAACATGATTCCAGTCTCATGTTTAAAGCATTCTCGAATCATCCATCGCAATGAGATATGTGCTAGGTTTGGCTTTGTATTGTTTGGAACTATATGCGAGGTTTAGTGGAGTGTTCGTTAGACGAAGGGAAGAGGAACTCACCAGCTCCGCCACCTATATCTGCGATAGTAGGCGACATCGATCAGTAACAGTCATATAGAATCCCAAATGAAACATACCACAATGGCAGCCAGAGAACCATACCTAAGTAATCTGTTAGAGTCTGTTCGCAAGGGGATCCACAGTATATCAACGTACCTCGTCAACGTTAGTAGGTGGCAAGCCCTTTGTTTTCGCGTCAATAAAGCTTTTGATCGCCTTCTGAACATCATTGAGCAGACTCTCATCTTTCGCCATGAGAGTCTTCTCATCCGGATTCCAGAGGTTTGTTCTGAACTTGGCTCTCCTCTCATCCAAGGCGACTGCGTGCCTGAAGGTGCGCACCATCGGGTTGAATGCGGTGAAGGGAAGCGACTTGGTGGTAAGGTATCCAACTGAGTTCACGGTATCCCTATCGTATATATCGAGTTGGCACAGCTGAAATATGGATAGAATGGTGGGCCTTACCAGCAGCCAACGAACTCAATGGGGACATCGATGGATTTCCAAGTTTGTTGGAAAATACTCGATGCCTCCCATCCTTCCTTCGTATCTGTGGCTTGGTAGGAGTCGAAAGCGGCCTTGACTCGATCACGATGCTCTGTTGGGAGAAGACCAACTTTGAAGAGCATACCCGCGAGACTGTTGGTACAATGTTAAAAGAATCTATATTAGTTTTAGATGTAAGGACGAACGCTCGAGCGGTGTATGCGCCTCTGGAAAAGCCTATGCAGACATAGTTAGAACGAATGTAGGTAATAACGTGACTTCGACGAACCAAACATGCACACTTTGTCTCCAGGACGATCTGATACGAGACAATAGAATTCAGACCCATCCTGAGGGAAAAGTTGAGACTCGTGACGCACATGTGTCGACTAACCAAAGATAAGCTTCTGTGAGGTGTATCAGCAGCATGTTGAGGCAATGGTTTGATTGAAAATGTACCAATGACATGTCCGTCGAGACTAGAGGCGGTAGCTTCATCCCATTTCTATTGGCTATATTCTATGAGATGTTCAACATAATTTGAATGATAAGGGCACCTTCGAAATATTAGACACTATCGGAATCTCGCGTCCTTCCTTCACACCAGGAATTTTAGGGGTGTATGTACCAATTCCTTTCTGTAATAGATGTTCAGCACGGTTGGAAAGGTCATGGAAAGGAAGAGCGACAAACCTGATAGTAAACGCGCTGTTCTTCGGATTCGTGGTCTTCAGAGTTCTTGAGCATATCTCTAAGCTCGACTACGTTGGTGTTCTAGCAATGTCGATTTAAGCATACAGAGCGATACATCCACTGAACTCAGGAGCTCACGTCCTCGTCAACTCTATGCGAGTAAACATTTAGCTTCCGTTCGATGTGTCAAACAGAGAATACATACTTGTCACCAGTTCCGTCAAAGCATAGCACAAGCGTTCGTGCACGTCCAAGAAGCGTAGGTGGTATGGTAGCTGGCTCAGGCTTCTGCTCGTTCGCAAGCAGTGGTGCTCGTTCTTCCGATGTCGATTTCGAGGAGAACCACGGAATTCTCATGATCGATGGTTTCGAGAGTGAGCTACTAGAGAGGATTGTGATGCTCTCCAGAGGGGGGAATTTGTTGTTAATATAGCATTGGCACTCGGTGGTGTAGACGCTCCGCGTTTGACAGGAGGTATGGTCAGGTACAAGGCGCGTAAATTCAGGCATCAGGTCCAGACATACCCGGATTCGTGTTGTTGAGTAAATAATAATGATCAGCGTCGTAACACATTCGTAGTCACAGAGTGCTATAGAGTACAGTCGAAGCATTTGTTGCTATAAACGTGTATAAAGTGCTATACAGCGAAACGTGCATATTGAATGGAGAATTAGCGGAGATGACAGCCTGTTTTTTACTCTCAGCGGGCTTCAAATTATTTGAGGGTCAACGGTAGGGCCATCAAAGCGGGCATGAAAATGATTAGGAAGCCGTCTCACGGTCCCAGTATGTATATGGTGCCATTTCAAGTCTTTCGATGCTTGCCTCAAACGGCGCCAAAACAGGCACCCGCTCGTGACAGAGGACGCGGAAATTAAATAGCCGATGCCTGTATAAATCTAATACTTTATCTAAATTTAGACTTATAAATCTTTGTCAAACCAACAAGTGCGATCTATAGCTTCAATCACCATGTAACGGCTGAGCTTCGATATACAAATGTACTATGTAGTATCATCGCGGTGAGTTGTGAGAATTCCTAGCCTTTCTCGAGAACCAATCAAGCATGACACCCAAATCATGTCATCAGGTAGACGTATTTTTCCCAGCGCGACGACGCGCCTAATCTTTTCACAAGTCTTTTCTCCCCATGGGTCCATGAATGCTCCGATTATATTGGTAAAGTATAAGATACAACATAGAAGATCAAATAAAATATTGGAGTCATCGGAAGTCTACCGAATTCCACATAAAGTGCTCATCGGGAGGCTTCCGAAGTTGGCATCATCCTGCCCAGTCAGCGTGAGTGATTCTGTGACGCTATATATTATTTTCAGTATATAAGCCATCCCATTGACCTCATTCAGAGCAGCTGGGACTCTGTTTTGAATCCCATCGTCAGATATAACTTCATAGTGTAGAAGATTCTGCTGAACATGTCGTCTTTATGGGCTCCTCCTCCACCTCCACCCACTGGTCTTGGTCGCTATAGGCTGCTTTCTCCCAACGCGGGCGTCCATGTATCGCCTCTCCAGCTAGGCGGTGCAAATATTGGCGATGCATGGGGAAGTAAAGGCATGGGTGAGATGGACAAGAATTCGAGCTTCAAGCTTCTGGATGCATACTTTGATAATGGTGGCAACTTCGTTGACACAGCCAACGCCTAGTGAGTTTCTCATTTCTTTTCTCGAGCAACTACTTGTAACACTCATGAAGCCAGGATGGTACCTCTGAGATGTTCATTGGAGAGTGGGCTGAGCAACGCGGGATACGAGATCAACTATTCATCGCCACGAAGGTTTGTTTCTAGTTTGTTCAAGTGTGAAGTGCTTTGTTGAACGTTAATGATACAGTACTCCGTCAACTTTAAATTGTCGGATCCATCTGTCAAACAGAAAATTTTATTTATCGGGAATAATTCAAAGTCTTTGAACCTCTCTGTCGAAGCCTCGCTGAAGAATTTACGCACCACTTACATCGACCTTTTGTACATTCACATGTGGGATTATGACACTAGTATCGAGGAATGCATGCATGCTCTCCATGCGCTTGTTCTTCAGCGTAAAGTCCTCTATCTCGTAAGTAAATTCTGCATTTTATATTTGCCAGTAAAGCTCAATATCAGATTATAGGGAATTTCAAATGCCCCGGCTTGGGTCGTCTCTAAGGCCAACCAATATGCTCGATCTCGGGCTTTAACGCCATTCGCGGTTTACCAAGGACGATGGAATTTGTTCGAGCGTTCGTTCGAGCGTGACATAATTCCTATGGCACGATCTGAAGGTAACTGAAGTCTATGCAGGGATTTTTGAAGCACTTCTGTATTAAAATTAATTTAGGCATGGCTCTCGCCCCGTATAGCGCATTGGCAGCAGGAAAAATTCGGACCGACGCTGAAGAGGAGAAACGTCGTCAAACTGGCGAGAATGGAAGAACAACATCCGGTCGTAACTGGGAAAGGAATGAAACTGAGAAATTGATAAGTAAAGCGTTGGAGAAGGTGGCCGAGGAGACCGGAGCAAAGAGCATCACCTCTAGTACGTTTTCTATTTTGCTGGAAGTTGAAAAGCTTACAAAGTTTCTGATCTTGTACTTCACTTGGGTTCAGTCGCAATCGCTTATCTGATGCACAAGGCTCCCTTTGTCTTCCCTGTTGTCGGTGGTCGGAAGGTTGAACACCTCCTCGCCAACCTTGAGGCTCTCGAGATTTTACTTACCAAGGACCAAATAGCTTTCCTTGAGAGCATCGTCCCGTTTGACTTGGGTTTCCCTTCAAACATGATCGTACGTTCTCTCAAGAATCCTGTCTTTGAACACTTCTCTAATAGTTTTCGTAAGGGGTCTGGTGAAACCTACAGGGATGCAATGTTAGCGAGTGGATATATCGATAGGCAACCACTTCCAGAACCCATTCGACCTGGCAAATAGTTGTTTAAATATGATTGTGCCTTATCTTATGATATCGTCATGCTTGCGACTCAACCTGCTGTACTTCCCTCCGAAGAATGTATTGGCACAATGGCAAGGAAATACCCCAAACTCGAAGAGTTAGCGCTGGCTGTAAACGACCTCACTTCCGCAAATGATATAGTCAAAGTTCATCCTATTCAGTGATATATATTTACACCTCACTATCTCGGTTCTCAAGGATTAATTCAATGCTGTCCGCTGTATTGATCCTTTTCTTGAAAGAGATTTCTCTCTCGGATGGCGAAAAGTCCCTAGAATTTCAGAAGATTATCTTCGAGCTATGCCGTCCCATTTCGAAAAGAAGTGGCCAGATACGCGAACAAATGAGGCGCAAACGCTGCGTCTAGCTTAGAAATTGCACAAAAAAAAGAGGGGTGCAGCCATCGTGAGTATTTGTTGGGATAACGAGCGCTCCACTGCTCCTTCCACATTTAGCTTTCTGCGATAATGGACAACGGCGTTCGCAGTACCATTTTATTCTTCATTTTTCCCATTAACGCATGTACATTTTATTTATCTTCCATTCTTATGGTACTCTATACCTTTTTTATCATTACTCTTTTTGTCTTAGTTATCTTTTCATAGTATATAAGTAGTGCTAAACTGTAACGAATACCTCGCGCGTTTGCGAGGGTCACTGTCTAAAAACCCGAAATAAACAAGACTGCTTCGTTTATTTTAACAGTATTATGTAGTATTCCCTTGTAAAATGGAACCGTTTGCAGACTTAGAGTTGAGAGTGTACTTATACGAAATTGAGCCTAGAATGCATCAGTAGTTAAGCAAATTGGTTTCTACCGGTTTCTCAACCTATAAAACCCAGGAAACCAGCAGGAAACTGGCCAAAACCACGAAACCCGTAAACCTGGGAGACCTATGTCTGTTTTTCAGGAAACCAGGGCAAATAACAGGGTACAAAAACTAATGAAACCTACAGAAACCTGGGGAAACTACAAGACCACAGGAAACTACAAAATTTACTAATAATTCTAAATGTAAAGAAATGTAAGGTATACATAATTTGATAACCGAAGTTGAGTTAGCATGAGCATATTTCAGATGAGAAATGAGGATTTCAAATCTTGCCTTCGGTGGGCTCTCTGGGATGTAAAAGTCTGTAAAACCTTCTCAGAGGCAATGATGAGAGTACAGTAGAGCCTGGACAGATATACGAACAACCATATTCGTAGTATAGCAATACATGCATAGATATAATAATTGAGAGAAAAGAGTATGCACACACCGTAGACATAGCTATCTTATATCCAAACTCAGTAACTTTGAATGAGAACGACGATACATGAGAGTGGTGACAAGGTGGCGCTGGTGGTAGTGGTGGTGGTGGTGGTGAAGCGAGAGTGGCGGCGATGAGATGCCGGTGGTGAAGCGAGAGTAGCGGCGATGAGATGCTGGTGATGAATAGAAGAGTGTTGCTGATGTGGTGGTAGTGAAGATGAACGTAGCAGTGACAAAGATAGTAGAGGTGGCAAGGAGAGTGGGATGAACTTGAGAGCGGAAGAGACAAACCAACGACGTCGATAGGCAGTCGACGTGGCGCAACAAACACGTTGTCTATCACGTGTCGTACCAAACTCGTGGGTGGCGGCCTGGGCCCTGGCCGTACCCATACCCGTCGGCACATTACCCGCTGTCACCTGTACCCAACTCACTGGTTATGGTTGGGCTTACCACAACCCCTGGGTTACCTGTATCGATCACCAGAATCACTTCAGCTGCTTGTTTATCAACCATTTCATTGACCATCATGCCCATGAATTTTTACTTAATTAGTAGAATTTATTCATACATGTGTTTAGTAGTAGTTTCCTAGTTTCCAAGTCCCATGGTTTCTTGAAACCCGGAAACCAATGAAAACCATATGAAACCCTGAGACTAAAATGCCAAGATACTGATGTGATAGCATGAACGAAAATAGTTGAGGGGAATATATAGCCCATATTGCAAAGCACAAACATAACTGAGATCCTCTGGAGATTGACTGCATTTTGTGAAGCCTGAGTTGACTGTTGATCCTTGACTCAGCTGAGGCGCTGAGAGCGCTCGAAAATGGCATGTACATGTGCCGATCAGTCACGGTCGCGTTGTAATATAAAGCACGTGGTTAATTAGTCACAAATCGGTCCCACATCAGAACACGTTTTTCACCCTTTCACCCCAACCACCACCACTGCCAGCAACTCGTTCCAGTATTCTTCAATTGCTATATTATGGTACATATGTTTACGATTAAGCAAGAGTATAGGGAAGCGGAGTGATATTCATATCAAACGCTGCTCCTCAAGAGCGAAAATGAAGGCTGACGAAGCCCAAGAATCGAAGATTGTAGTTTTGAAGATCTTCCACCATTCCGTCCTTCCCCTGCCAAAGCGCGCCAAGTATTCAAGACTGCCGAAGAAAAAGATAGTATCCAATGCCAGCTCAGTTGCACAAGTCGAAATTGTAGCCAGGTGGTGAGTGTGTGACGGTGTGAATCTTCCGACGGCGATATGTACATTTGTGAACCAAAGTCGTCAAGACGTCCTGAAACGACGAGACGAGTGAGCGACGAGATAATGCGGCAAATTGGAATGAGAACATACGCGAAAGAAAGTGAGAAATCGCCTATGGGTCCCGCTAATACTACCTGTTTCTTTAACGTTGAAAGCTACCTCTGCAGCCTCCAACTCCTCTTCATGATGAAATTCAATTCCATGCTCGTCATCGAACGACTGGTAAAAGCTATGAGAGACTGCGACACAAGTCGATGCAGAGGAAGACATACAAGGAGGAAGCTGCAGCTGTATTCATAGCTCTCTTCACGACGGATATCAATGACTTTCTGCGAGTGGCGGTAAGACGAACTGTGGCGCACAGTGAGTTACAACACAATGTACCATAGGCTCTGATAGCGACGCTGATGATCTGTAGTGAGGACCATAATGTTCATGGCGGGTAGTGCGGTAGTAGTCTGGAAGATCGGTGGGATCACGTCTGGAGGAGAGAACGAAGCGAAAAGACGGAAAAGGGAATGTGGGCCGAGGAAACGGCATTTTTTGGCTCTGTAATTAGGATTTAGGGTAGTTGACGGCTCTGTGCAGGGAGAGCGAGTACAGAAAAGAGAGAGGGAGTGTGCGGAGGGCAGTGGGTGGTCGACCTCGTAGCGAGGGGTGTGAGAAGGAGGTCAAACCAACCAAGTCAAAGGCAAATAAGGTCTCTGCTCCTTATATTGCGCAAAGAAACCGAAGCGAGACCACGAGGTGGAACAACGCATATATCAGAGCGGGGCCCTCCAGAAAGAGGATAGAGCATGCTCGTCCCGGAGAACCGCGTTGATATGGGGTAATTCTGAGGTCGCCGTCCCCCGATCTGTCGCCATGAGCGTGGAGTCAAATGCTGACTCTTGAGAGTCAACTGGCCCTGGACAGAACGGACTATGACTCGGGCGCGTCGTGCCTAAGCGAGTGGGAGACGCGTCAAGGCCATACGCCCGATTGTCGTGGCAGGAGACTCGGGTACGAGGCGGCGGGAGAAGACTGATGAGGTGGCGTCCTGGAAGGAGGACACAGACTTCGTCCCCGCTGAAAAGAATCGCATTCTCTCGGGCCCACTAAGATAGTCGACCGTCTTTGAAATCTGGTTCTCGGTGGATGTGAAGGATAAGTTACCCAGAAGGTTCTATAAGTGCTAATATTAAGCCTTCATCGTTAGGAATATGTAAATTTTTAGTCATCCATAGGCATGTAGCCAACGCTACTGACTTTTCATCAAACCAGCCGGGATTCGAGCAAATCCTGAATGACAGGATAGAACTCATGTGCGCTGGGACTGCACTCTCAGGGAGAAACCTCCACAAACATGGGAAAACGTCAGAGAAGCAGAGAACTGATCCATCCACATCGTAACAGTACCTCAATCGCAGGAGCAACGAAACAGCATAATGTTCAGCTGGCCATCGCACAACAACATCATCTATTGCATGCTCGTCGCTTGAGACTAATTCCCGCCAACTACGAATGCAAGAAGAAAATAAAAGAAGAAGCTTCACCCTTCAAGTAATGGAGAACGAACCACCCTAAGCGTCGGTCGCTCTTCAACTGGGCAGATACAAAACCGGACCCCCACCTATCGAAAGATGACCGCAGGTACAGCAACACGTTCTCGTCGTCAATAAGACGTATAACATAAAGCTGAAGCAGGCTTTCCACCTCAGAATAGATGCGGGGGAAGGGTCATCATAACTCGAAGACGAGTGGAGGCATTTCAACATCCCATGTCACGAGTACGCTCGCTCTCAACACGAAATCAGCTCCAAAATTGGCACATATAAATATAAATCCGCCAGAGAATTTCTCTATGGGACAACATAGGCATAACATCAACTTATTCGACGTTGTGTCCTTGCTCGTCAACCAGGCGTGACGTGACGTGACGGTCCCAGTCACGGGAAGAATTGTGAGTGGAACTTTTGCGATTCATGCATTTAGTGAAGGAGTGAATCACTGAAGGTGGCCGTAGACAACAGAAAGGGTTATCATACATCCTTTACACTTTGTTGTATGACGATAACTGCACGAGGTGGGGCTCTTGAGCAAGTGTCCTTCCCAGCCCATTCTCGCTGTGGCAATTACATCGCGTATAGCCATACAAAGACAGAGAAACGAAGGGATGAACAAAATATACAACCAAGACTCACCAAGTGTCTAGCCGTCTTGAGAAGATGGAAAAATATAAGAGACAAGAAGCATCTTCTGTGACTGGGAGCGGATCCACAACAAGAATCTAGAAACAACAATGTAAGCATCTGAAGCGGATAATACGAACCTCACGACATCGTTCTAGTAAGCCGATAGTCGGAGAGCCTCAAGGGCCGCTCAAGAGCAGTCGAAGATCCATGTTACAGCAATTCGAAGGCGCCAATCCCAAGTCAATCCCGCCTCTGCAAAAAGGATTTTCGCATCACCTACTCACTTGCAAGCAGGACTGCAGAGGTTTCAGATATTATCTCCGACTGAAGACAGTTGTACCAGGCCACTCTACGCCACTCTACATCTATTCGCGTGACGATGATTCCTTGGTAATGGTTGGACAATGAACCAAAAACGGCCAACGTCGTAAGATATACGTGGATGGCCACGGTGAAAGCTGAGCAGCTCTTCCAAGAAGGTTTAGTGATTTAAGAGAGCCGCTAAGAATGTGTGGATGGTAGCGATGATGGTGGCATGACATGAAACGACGTTGCCCGTGTCGTTGTGGTCGTTGTTCAAGTCGTGTGATGGCCAGAGTCAACTTGATGGCGACCAAAATGGTCCCGAATTCTTACTCTCGTTTGCACACCCTCTAACACCTGCTCTGACACCTTTCCTCAGCCTATCTTCACCACTATAACATCTAGACAATGTCAATGATAGGCCAATCTACTCAAGCTTTATCGATGAAAACACGCCTACGTTGGTTATAAATGACAATGCAACTCATTCTAAAAGTTGGACCGACGCATCGGCCGTCGGGTATCCTCTGTTCAGTAACTTCCGAAGAATCAATCTTACTACAAACTTTGGTGATGGAACATTTGTTCTGTCGAATGCATGTGTTTTGGGTGATTTTCAGTGCGTTCTTCGTTGCCTAAATTCGCGTAACTTGTTCTTATCCACCTTCTATACCACACCGACTTTTAAAGCATTTGCACAGAGAACTTTGCCTCTACCTGCACTTGAATTCTTATTGAAATGTGGTAAATTTCATCAAGAACTCGATGTGTCAATTATTTAATATTAATTCATATCTGTTACGTTCTTCCTTGCATTCTCCTCGTTTCAACGTATGTTTTAACATGTGCCTTGTAGCAAGGCACTAGACTATTTGTCGTAACGATACTCGAAATACTTTGCACGCTCTAGCATCGTGGGACCAGAAAAGGCTCAGGTATTGCTGAGCCCTCATCTCCGTCACTGACCTCAGTATCGTTGACGTTTTGGTCCCCGGTCCGGATTACATAACCACCGAACACTATCTTATCCCGCTGATCTTACGAACGTCGAGTAGCGGCTTCGCCGTCGTTAATCTTATTCCTAGCCCTTGCCCACTATTATGTCTCCTCCAGGAGACACCTCTACAGTCTTAGAACATAATGGCAGCTCTAGCGAGCTCACCCTACCACAGAAGCATCCAATGTACTGGTTTGACGACGGTTCTATCATCATACGCGTCGAAAACACGCTTTTCAAGCTTCATCTTACCCTCATTTCCCGACATTCTGCTTATTTTTCTGCTTATACAACTGCACACCTATTTTCGCGTGGAGAAGCACCCACTGGACTGAAACTCTTCAACCAATGCGACGATGAGATCGAAAGTTCGGGCTATCTTTTTATTGACACGGAGCACAGTCGAGGAGTAGTGGCAGCCGATATGGTGGTTTTGCTGGAGCATTTATACCATGATGTGTGAGTGTCCCTATCATCCTTGACGATGTGCGCTTTGGTCGGTGCAATGGGTCGGGTGGGCGGATCCGCTGCCCTCGGTGTTTGCTCTGGTCGTGATCCCCAAAGGTTGGCCAAGAATTATTGAACAGCGCATCCACACACAAGTGTCTGTTTATATGTCAATTGCAGATGTTAACCTCACGGCTGCAGACCTCTAACATCGAATGCGTCCTTGGACCGCGTGGCGTCCATCTTGCGTATAACGAGCCCTCAACAACTCGACTTCCCTCGGCTTCATGAACATGCGAAAGACCTGTTTGGGGCAATGTTCCCTGCCGGTCCAACACCATTCTCATATCCACATCCTTTGCATGATGCCTTAACGTTGGCCACCGACTTCGACATTCCTTCGGTGTGTCCATAGATCGAATCTTCGGTGTATAAGTGAGTGCTAAATCTAAAATTTCTATAGGTCCGCAAGGCCCTTCTCTACAGTCTTGTAACTACCACACACTTCGACACCGAGGATATGCCAGAGCTGTCCCCTGTAGATGACGTTATGGACCCACCGAGGCAAACTTCATTAGTGACGGCCCCAGCTGCGCCTATTTCTATACAACATACCGCGGCCAACGTCGAATCCGATCCTATCGCGATTCACATGATATCTACCCTCAAATCTCAAGCACAGCGACGCACATTAACCCCATCCGACGTTGAGCTCTGTAGACGACTTATGACCAAGCTCATCGACCACTTCACACCTACTCTTTTTACACCCGCCGCAACCCCGCATATGGCATGCACGGATGTCTTTGCGGACACGTGGATGTCGCTGGTCATTCAGCCTGCTCTTGAGGACGATGGTGTGTACAAGCCACTTGAAACACTTGAGCGCATTAAGGGCATCGATTGGGCCACGCATGGCTTGTGTCCAGCCTGTGTCATCGAGAAGCGAGAAGAGTGGACAGAGGAGCAATACATCGTCTGGAGGCTCATGGATGAGTGGCTAGAGTCGAATTATCGAATAAGTTAGCTAAGGACTGAAAACAGTTGTGGGTGGAATCAAAGCGGAATTTCTACTAATGTTTGCATTTGTGGGTCCATACTTAGATATTTATCCGGCGAGTGATGATAATTATCTACTAGAGTGAATCTTACCTGCTGTCCTCAGGAATATGGGCCTGTTTTGATAGGTATACCCTGCTTCTTTCTTGCAAAGATTTTGTGCTCGCCCACCCTTCTCCTCTTCCGTGTTAGTGCTGATGCAATATCCTCCCAATCTGGAAAGATTTTTCGGCGTGAGTGCGCTTCCGATTGCTAGTCTCAGGCAACTTGTCACTCGAAGAAGACCTACGGTAGATTATCATTTACCCTAGTGATCTTCTGGATGTAAGAGAAGATGCTATCTATTTGACAGAGGTGTAAGTGCCCTCATGCTCAGAGAAGATTTTACAAAATGCGTCGGAGTTGAAGGTGTCATACAACACGTTTTCTTTTCAATCATTCAAAGTACATCTTATCGATCTTCAAAGCTTCGTACACCAAGTCTTTCAAGATGGGTTCTTCAAGCTAGGTTTCTGCTCAGCTTTGGAAGCCTAGGAAGAGAATAATCGTTACCAGCAATCGACCCTTAACTATGTCTGAGTAACGAGCGAGCTGTTGGGTGAAGTGACGCCGCATGTCGAGGATTTATTTCATGAATAATTTTCAAGCACTGCCCATAATGCGGGCTATTGGCGCCCACTGTTGCCATTATTTCGCGTCAACGAAATTTATGTCATGCTGGGGGCAACGCGCCAAGGTTATTTAAGAATGTCCTCATTCCAGCACCACGACGTTTATAGCATGTAGGTATCCGACTTGTCAATTTTCTTGCTTTGGATGTGCGTCAGCCCTGCGGATAGTTGTCTGGTTCAAAGTAGCACAGAGTACCGCACATTTTAATTACAATTGACGTAGCGAACTCCCGAGGATTCTCAAGATACCATGCATCGAGCCACATATTGCATCCATCCTGTTACTAGAAATTTACACGGCGTATCAGTGGTAGGCGTTGCAAAGTTTGCTTATTCGGGGTCAGTCTTAATCGGGAGTACCCCTTTCCTAATTCCTAATAACTCATCGAGATCCACCCACCCCTTTGGAGACCGTCCGCCTGCCCTACAAAAAGCGGCACATTAGACCCTGTCTTTGTCTATTCGTACAACCACCCTTTGAGTTACACAACGACTGTCGGGCCACACAAGTGACAAGACGATATACGAGGTCATCGCCCATATGAAGACAACGGTATTCCCTTTCTGTGAGCGACTGCTCTTGCTGTGGTGTCCACCTAAATACTCATAAGGCACTGTATTTTCCACAGCCGTTTAAAAACACTGACTCAGTTCTCTTGTTCTCTGGAATTTACCCTGACACGAACAACTGGCTCCGCTTACCCCGCATTGCCTCAACAGCTCACCCCATTTATATAACCCAGAATAGTGGACAGATTCTTTACCTAGGGTTTATCTCCTTCCAAGAAGAAATTTCCAATGTCCCCTACTACTCGACATTTTTCATGGGGCATATTTGAAGTCGCTTATGATGTCTATCCAGCTCGACCTCTGTGTTCTGTATGGAACTTAGAATGTATTCGTGCATTTGAAGAGTCTCTTTTCTTCTTTTTGTGTTTCCTCGCCGAATTTTTCGAAATCGCACCTAGGGCTTTGACATTGCACCTCCTCGGTTATATTTGGATGAGTATTAGTCCTGTATTTTCACTATACCTTGGTTGGAGCGTTCTAGAAGTCGTGAGTTATCTGGTATTTACCCTGAACTCTTACGGAAAATCGTGGCAGGTTCAAGAATTAATTCTATCCAAAAGGATCAGCGATTATGATCGAATGCTGTTGCAAATTTTTATCTGCATGTGGTTGCTGTCAGTGTCTACTTCGATTATTGTTGAGCGGTTATTGTATGTCAACATTTAAAGTTCGCAGATGCTTGCTAATTTTAATACCTCAGAGAGGAGAATAAGCTTATTCTAGGGGGGCACCTGCGGTCTCATTTTCTACCAGAATTAGCAAAAGGTGTGTTGCCAATGCAGTTTCAGTTCAACGATCATATTTACCAACTGTCACAGCGAGTCTTCGATCTGATATGTCATTCTTAAAAGGTGACTGGATTTCTGATGTGGTGTGAACAGGGCTCTAATCAGCGTCTAGATCACAAACTTCGCATGTCGCTCCCTGATTCTTGGGCGTTTGGTGAAATTGCTCCGGGACTGGATTTCTTCGAAGAATTCACAATGAGAATACGAAGCATCTTGACTCTTATCTTACAAGTCGTTGTACTGGTTCATATCATATCTCAAATGGGTCCGCCAGACTCCCACATCTTGTCCTGTCTGGTAATTATATTCCTGTTCATTATGTTTTTCGCGCCATCTAATGGAGTTGGGGGCTTTGGTGAGTATGCTTGTCTCCTTTCATCGTTTAACGCCTGATATCTTTGATAGGATACACGTTTTGGACGAAGAATGAACATTATCACCGCCTCAATTCTTTATACTCTATAATATTTAACGACACGTATCGGCAGACACTTGTCAAAGATGGTTTAAATGAGGAACTATATAATGGCACGCATTAGTTGATATTTAGCTCTTGTTCTGCTATCCTAATTCTTTGATAGAATACAAGAAGTCGTCAGATGCTCTTGGGATCGCCAAATCTGACACGTTGGCGCTCGCATGCACTCTTCCTCCACCCTGGTACTGGGTTGTTGCTCGTAACTTTGTCATCGATTACCCCATGGTTCGTCTTGCTACTGATTTCATAGCGTGTTACGGCTTATCTTTTGCATTTACATGTAGGCACTCTACGCATTAACTCTTCCGTGGAGATTTTCTTCATCATCATTGACTACAATGGCATTATTCCAGTATGCGATTGTTACGCTCAAGCAGGGGATCAACTGTTTAAGAGGTTGTCATAACCCCGTATCTCTCCACGACATTATGCGAAAAGCTCAGCGATTATATGAGACAATAGAATCAAACAAACAGCAGCACCTCGGCGCTGGATGCTACCCAGATAGTCTCGCTAGCTATCCTAAGGGTATGAAGCTTTCATTCAGGTAATATTCAAATCTAAATCGACGGCGAATATCTTTGAAGACCCATCCTTCTCTTATTCAGAAACGTTAGCTTCAGATATGAGGATACCATAAATCCAGAGTTCAACGCTGTCAATAACATCACGCTAGATATCGAGCCTGGTCAACTTGTTGTTATTGTTGGTGCCAATGGGAGTGGGAAGACCTCTCTCCTTAATCTTCTCCCTCGACTTGCAGAACCTACTTCAGGAGAGATTTATATTGATGATAAACCTTCTTCAGACTACGACACTCTGCAAATCCGACGATCTATAGCGTTCCTTGCACAGAATGAGCAAATATATCCAGTGTCTTTGCGGGAAAATATTCTGATGGGGCTTACTGGTGTAGAGCGTAAACATGCCGATAATCCTGAAAAGATTTCAGAAGCCGCTGTTCTAGGAGGCTCTTATGATCTTATGTCGAGGTTGGGATGGGATACGATACTCAATCGCTGTGGGGTCGTTGGACAAAGTATGCGAGGATGTGGGAACGGCGATATCGGCGACGGAGCTCTCGCCGAGCTGGAAAGAAACTCACCTAGCTCAAAAGAGATCTCCATCTCGTGCGGGGAGAAACAGCGACTCATTGCGTACGTACACTGATCTTCTCTACTACACATCCCGATGCTCATTCTTTGTGTGCAGCTCACGAACCTTCATGCGTGTCAAAAATAGCTCCGTCAAGCTCCTCGTTGTCGACGAGCCTACCTCCTCCCTAGATCCCATAGCCGAACGCGAACTCTTCAACCGTTTCCGGGAATTACGCGATGGAAGAACGGTCATTTTTGTTTCGCACCGGTTTGGTAATCTCGTCAAACATGCGGACTTAATTATGTGAGTACAGGCAATGCGCTGTGGGTACATCTCATTAAACGATGTTGGGACTGACCACGAGTTTTAGATGTATGCATGCCGGACGTATCATTCAGAAAGGAACTCATGATAAACTGATGAGTGAAGGGGGTGAGTATTCGAGGTTGTACGACGCACAGGCAGAATGCTTCGAGGCAAAATAGCTTCAGTTGCCAGTGAAGCGTTGATATAAAACATAATTATCTTTCTTCTTTCTTATTGCTTTATTATCCTATGTTATTGATTACCTGTAACTATGAGACCTTACCTACGGCGTGGCTTCTTTCTACTTTACCCTAGACCTTTATTTCATACACCATTAATAGTTATAGTTGACAATATACTATAGTATATACATGTCTGGCTACCGCTGCTTTTCCATAATAAAATTTCATCATGGCTTCAAAATCTTCATCCAAGACAGCCAAATGACAACTGTCATTCATATGTTTAAGTAGAGTGATGTAGTGTTTGGGTTTTATCCAGCCCGCTATCGACCAGTCGAAACATAGCTCTATTTGTAGAAGATGAAAAGCAATGTATGTACAGTCTGTCAGGAGTCGTAGAAAGACTATTTATACTCATAATTAACACCCTGAAAAACCTATAGTTACAGCAGGTACCAGCATGCATCCCATCACATTAAAAATCCAAACAACAGGGAAAATGCTCTAAACAATGAAGGACGTGTTTAATAAATGTCTGTAGCGCTTTAAATTGTGGATTGTCGCCAATCGAGGCTTACGATAACCACATGCACAAAGGGGAATTGCCATGTTGGGTATACAGCATATGGTGGCTAATGGCTTCTATTAGTACCACGCGTCCAGTGCACTTACCACATGCTCAAATCAAGGAAGACCTTGCAATGATGCCTTTGGCGCTTGCTTGGCACGTCCACGACTTTCGCCAATTCACTGTATATGAATTTACGCAAGCGCTATGTATTAAGTCGCCTGAGTGGGTATTTTCCAAGCATTCCGTTTTGCAGGCTCGTTCCATTGATACGTAGGCGTCTACAGCACTAGCGCGAAAAACTGCACAGAATTAGCCCCTTCCTACTCCGAAGAAGCCATTTTCTAATTGGCGCAGCAATCTACGAACCTCAATAATATTATTAGAGGACTTACTACCATCAGACTATATTTAGATGTTTATCGAGTGCAGTGGAGAACCTGTAGCAAGCTTTGCACGCTACCGTTGGAGGAGCAGCTAGCAGCTAGCAAACAACCCATAACGTGCAATCTCTCCCCATCACGATGCTTCATCAGCTCTGCAATAAGCTCACTATTCTTATCAATTGACAAATCCTCCATAAAGTGAAAGAAAGAAAAAACATTGGTATATGCGCGTCGTGCAGGAAATGAATCTCGGTTGGAGCTCCATTGTCCGAATGGGAACGCGCGAATGAGTTCAACAAGCTCCGAGTGAAGTACAAGGGTTGTTTGAGCATGCATCGTGTGAAGATTTTGGAGCATGGCAAATACCCAGGCGGATAATATCCCATTACCTTCAAGGTCCGAATTTTGGAAACAGGTTTCTGATTCATGAGTGGGTATGTGCGGTCCAGCATCTGCAGACGCTGGTGAGAATTCGTACATACTTACGGACTCAAGTGTAGGGCGCAACGAAAGTGGGAAAGAAATATAGATGGTCATTCTTCATGTATCTTGGATTTAGTGTCAGAGAAGCCAAAGACGACACAGCAGAGATAACGAAGCGAAGGGAATATCTCAAACTTGCACATGACCAGCGCACAAAGATACTAGGGTGGAGGTTGCATCGGAAGCTGAATGCTATGCATGTATTTGCACCTAGCCCCTTGGATCCTTTTTTGATAGGCGCAACCTCGTGTATTGAAGAACCAGGTGGCTATTCAGCAACACATATCTACAAAGGTAGATAAGTGAGGTAGAGCGAAAACAGTGGCATTCAAGCAGAAAACACACTTACGAGCGCATTCAGAATTTGATTAACCGTCACCAGTCATCGGTCCTGATAACAGCTTCAGTAATAGTGCTACCTGATCAATTGAGTACTATAGAATGTTAATTGCAGTTTCAAAATATGTTTTTTAGGTCAAAGGAGATGAAAGGAGTGTGTTACGAGAGGGCTTCGCGGCGTGCTCGCATTCCCACTAAAAGGTTTTAAAAGATCTACGCAGAAATGGTTGCCTAGAATTCCATGTAGTAGAATCTGGCTGATAATTTCTGACGTAGTGAGCGCGGCATTCTATGTCGTTATCTGTGCTGTTATGTGACCTATAGATTAGGGCGTACATGATAGAGTTAGCGTATGTCTAGTCTTCACTTGAAGAGAGTGAGAGAATGAAGCGAGAATGTATGAATAGACAGACAGAATCCAATTGATCAATCTATGCAGACTTGTATCCAATTAAAATTGGAAGATCGGAGTTAAGAGGAAAAACTTCCCCAGAACCGGGTACTAAATCCGAATTATTTGCCAACAATAGGCGTCCCCAGCTTTTCCCAGCCTACACAGGCTGGTGATCGTAAAATCAGTACAAAAAATTTTCTCAGTCGTCGTAAATTAGTAATTAATCCCGGTATATTGTCCCAAGAATCCGTCATTTACTAGCACATGATTCGTAATTGATAGAAGAGAACAGTAATGTGCTCTTTGTACACTGTCGTCCAATGATACCTAGTAGCTTATACATATAAGTCACGGTGGTTTAATTGAGATGTTTGTAATTTTATCTTTCATAGGTAGCATTATATTTCAACTCGAGTATGATGTAATGGTTAACATTGCTGCCTCTCATGTAACAGACAGCAATTAGGGGCTGTAAATTTCACTGCACCTCGGGGTTCGATTCTCCGTACTCGAATCTAGATCTTGAGCTGTTGTTCCTGTTTTTTCTTTTTCTTTTCACTTTCAGTTCAAAGTTTTGTCACGCATGGAAAAATTGATGATGCTATGCAAATCTTCAGAGTAAAGGAAGATGTTCAAACATAACGTAACATTATAAAGAGCTTCGTTATTTATTGATACGTTAACTCGAGTATGGTGTAAAAGCTAACATTGCCGGCTCTCATAGGCACGCTTTGTGATAAATTTCTGCGGCAGCTTAGGGTTCGATTCCCTGTACTCGAATGGAGATGGAAGGTAAAAGTTTTTTTTTTTTAAAATTGAATGTTGTCAAATTTTTGTACGCATGGAGAGCTTGATGACACCACGCAAATAATCAAAGTAATGTGAAAAGTTTCAACGTACTATAATAATGTTACATTATAAAGAGCTTCTTCGTATATTGATACATTAACTCGAGTATGGTGTAATGGCTAACATTGCCGCCTCTCATATGTAATAACCACTAAGGTTTCATGGTAAATTTTCGCGGCAGCTCGGGGTTCGATTCCCCGTACTCGAATAAGCAAGTTAAATATCAAGATCTTTTTCTTCTTTTTTTTTCAGTTCAATTTTTTGTATGCATGGAAAGCTTGATGACATCACACAAACTCTTTCAAAGTCTCCGACATTAAATGTAATATTGAGTATATACATAAATCAAGAGATTTGTCATAAACTTTTGGAGTTGATTTTTGTTCCTTGTTCGAAAACATGTGCTGTACTGCTGGCAGTAGCATTACTTTTCAACTCGAGTATGGTGTAATGACTAACATTGCCGCTCATACTAATATCACGGTGTAGCAAATCTTTGCGGCAGCTCAGGGTTCGACTCCCTGTACTCGAATGAACCGTGAAGCACAGTACGATTTTTATTATTTGTATTGTTATTACATTTTATACACTGGTACTACTTAGTGCCTTCTATAAGAACGACAAAGGCAGCTGGAAGATTTGAAGGGGAAACTAGAGATCTAATCCCAACTCACCACCACTTAATTCTCTCTCAGTTTTCAATATTCTTTTTCAAGTCTTTAATGCTCAAGGCTTTCAAAAACCAATCTCCACTGTCGAACATGTTAAAGGTAGTAAAATACAAAATAAAAGACATCTGCTCGGTTCCATTCGAATACGGGGAATCGAACCCCGAGCTGCCGCGTAAACATGTATATCTTTCCACCCTTACTTATGAGAGGCGGCAATGTTAGCCATTACACCATATTCGAGTTATCAGACCACGAAGATTAAAATAACACGAGCGCTTGCTTGGTGCCGTAAGAGTGATGCAGCTTCGTCATCGTGCGCGACGTTGACTACGGGAGTTTGGTTTTTGATTTCATTTTACTCTAAACTTATGTGGCTTTTTTCGGAAGTTGAGTTTTGGACTTCAACCACATCCTTCTCAGTATCCTTCTCTCTCAAGAGCAATACCGTAAAGACGAAACCGCCGTTCACCATCGACTGCGATTCGGAAGAGCGTCTGAATGGTAATGAGCACGGATGACGGCTGGTCTTCGGTACGTCTTCGTTCAGGCTTGGTTCGCGGGCTGTTCTTTTCTTACTCGTGTTCGTTAGGTATTCAATTACATCGCGAGGGTGGGCCAAGAATAACCGCAGAGGACTTTCCTTTCAACGCAGCATCTTTCGGATCGTGTATCATATATAAAACGTAAAATCATCGGCGCTGCAACCCCAGCTTCATCGATCATCACGCGAAAACGGAGAAAATATGCGAAAGGCCGAGGAATGGTTGAACTTGAGGGCCTTGAGGGAGCTAAGCGGCGAAACATGCGCTCCTTTTAGCACTCTTGGGAACATGGGACATACTAGGGAAGGAAAGGCGCAGGCGAGGGTGGAGCGGGCGATAAGCTGGGAATATGGGTATTTCAGAATCGCTGGGATCACGAGCTTGGACTGAATACCTTTGGGAACTTCTGGCAGGGAGATACGCATGGAAGAAGCGAGAGCAACCTGGGATAGGTTCATGTTTGAACCTGATGCAGGAAGAGATAGGACAGGAATAGCACGCTGACGTTGTGATGAGCTCAGTGGTCGTCGGGAGTCGACGTCAATGCCTACAATCTCAGCACACGATACTCAAGAAGATGGAAGAAAGGACCTACGAGGAAAAGGAGAACGTTCCGGGAAAGGAAAACCTCCGCCGATCGATCGAGCTCGGCGCGTCGGCGTTGAGTGGCTTGGACCTCCCTTCAATCCTTGCTCTTCACGAAACCCTTTCTCTTCACGTTCACCGCACGCGACATGCCTTCGACGGCCTACACCTCGATATTTACACGCTAAGGATACCGACGGCCTGAACACACCGAAGACTATTTATGGTCGGCGTTCTCAGCTCCACCGGCTTGTGTCAGCCACCATTCTGTTTTTCCTGGAGAGTTATTTGCGGAAACCTTGGGTTATTTTGGATAACTGCGGCGGGCGTTTTTCGTTCTTTTCGTTCTTTACCACCAGTGACTTAATTGCCTTTGGCGCTTCCCTCCCTTTCCATTCGCTGTGTCGGCCACCATCATCACTACAACGAATATCACTTGGACGATACCGCTAGACGCACGATAGATCGAGATAGGACTATCTATACCGAAGACTCTTCTATTCCAACTGCAAGCCGCCCACAGTCCGCCATACCCGATACCAACACCAACGCGAATCAAGACTCACGACCATACCCAATATCAACCCGCCCCAGTACGACCCCAATCTCCACTACCATGTCGCACCCCGACCCGCACTCCCCTTCTCCCTCCCCCCTCCCATGGTCCTCAACCCCCACCAATCCATTCTCCACTGCCCCATCCACCCCCACTCCCCACACGCCTGCAGGCCTCATCGACGAGCAGCAGCCTATGCTCCCACCCCCACAAGCCCGGTGGTCCAACCCCTTCTCATCCCCCGCTCCGTCGCCGGCACCGTCTACTCATGCGCAGCTCAACCCCAATGACCAAACCTCGAAAGAAGGCGTTTTCGCAGCTGCCGACCCTGATTCATCCTTTGGTTCTTCTTCCCAACTGCGGGGCAGGAAAGGCGTGACGAGGAAGAGAAAGCTGCTCATCGCTGGGCTGGTGTTGCTATTGCTGCTTATAATCTTTCTGGCGGTGTTCCTACCCATACTCTTCCTCGTCATCCGCAAGAACAACCAAACTGCCGCTGGGGGTGGGAAGGGAGGAGGAGGAGGAGGAGGAGGAGGAGGGAACGGGAAGAACCCCGCCTCGCCGAGCGGTGCAATCGTACGTTTGTCCCATCTACTTACTTACATGCATGTCGCTAACGCGCATATACACACCCCTCCCAGTCCGGCGGCGACGGCTCAACAGTGGTATTAGCCAACGGCACCTCCTTCGTGTACTCCAACTCCTTCGGCGGGTTCTGTACGTACCCTTTCCTACCTTCCTACCTTCCTCTCTCCTGTTTCCCTTTCTTAACCCGCACTTCTTCTGTTTGCAGGGCACCAAGATCCCAACGACCCCTTCGCTACCCTCGCCCAACCCAACTCATGGACCCCGCCCTTAAACACCACCTGGCGCTGGGGCGTTGACAGGATCTACGGCGTTAATCTCGGGGGCTTGTTCGTCCTCGAGCCGTTTATTAGCCCTGATTTGTTTCAGCGGTATCCAGGTAGTGCAGCAGGTGAGTGGTTCTTGTGTTTTTCTTTTGAGGAAAGGAAAGGAGGCTGATTGGGTGCTGGTGTAGGAACAACGCCTGCTGCGGGGGCACTAGTGGGCGCGGCGGTTGACGAATACACGCTCAGCCAGGCGATGGCTGCTGATACTGCAGCGGGTGGATTGGAGAAGCAGTTGGAGGCTCATTATGCTACTTTTGTGGTGAGTTGCTGTTTCTTTCGTTTCTTTTTTGTTCTTGTTTTTCGCGATGTTGGTTCTGAGTCTCCTTTTGCGAGAGTTTCTTTTGAAGCTTTAGGGAGGGAGGGAATGGGAGGCGGAATATCGTTTATCTTTTCGGGTAGGGTGTATGCGTTTTTTTTTTTTTTTTCGTGTTTTGAGTAGGGAGAACGATTGGTTTCTTCGCTTTCCTCCCGCAGAAGCATGCCTTTTATGTTGCTTTTCGAGATTTTCCTTTCGTTTGACTGAACGAGAGCGAGTATTCTTTTGTTCCTTTGGGTTCTTGTTTGATCTTTTCGCATTCTTTCCTTGACCTTTCGTTTTATTTCGTCTCTCTTTCCCCCTCCCTGGCCTTACTAACCCTTGCTCCCCCATCCTTCCTAGACCGAACAAGACATAGCAGAAATCGCCGGCGCGGGGCTCAACTTCATCCGCGTGCCCATCGCCTTCTGGGCCATCGAGACGTGGGAGGGGGAGCCGTATTTAGCGCAGGTTTCGTGGAGGTGCGTTTATATATTTGACTTTGGACGAGCGGGAGAGACAAAGAGAGAGAGCGCATGCTATTCTCGTCTCTCCTTCCTCTTCTTGCCATACTTATTCTTGTAATGAATCGATGCTAACGCACCTCATTAAACAGATACTTCCTCCAAATCCTCGACTGGGCACGCAAGTACGGACTTCGTGTCTGCCTTGATCTGCATGCCGTTCCTGGCTCTCAGAATGGTTCGTCTCCTTCCCTCCTTCCCTTCCCTTCCCTGCCTCCTCTCTATCTCTTACCCCTCCCTTATACTCACTAACGACCCCACGTCACAGGCTACAACCACTCCGGCCGACTCGCCCCCGTCAACTTTCTCAACGGCAACATGGGCCTGGCCAACGCGCAGCGCACGCTCTACTACATTCGTGTCCTCGCTGAGTTCATCGCGCAGCCACAGTATCGTGATCTCATACCGATCTTCGGGATCGTCAACGAGGCACTCGTTGGTCTCATTGGGATGGATGCGATAACGAGCTTTTATCAAGAGGCGATCAGCGTTATTAGGGGGATTACGGGGCAAGGGGAGGGGAATGGGCCTGTGAGTGTTGATTCCTCCAATTAACAGTGAAATAAAGCCGACACTGACGCTTACATACAGTACATCGCCATCCACGACGGCTTCCTCCCGCTCTCAAACTGGGCCAACTTTTTGCAGGGTGCGGATCGCCTCATGCTTGATACGCATCCGTATTTCTCGTTTGGAGGGCCGATGTTGGATCCCATCGCGGTCCCGGGCGATAGTGGTATGCTTGGAGGCAAGTGGCCCAAGGCGGCGTGTGATAATTGGGGGCCGATGGTTAACCAGAGGTAACTTCCCTTCTCTGTCTACACGGGAGGACGATAGCTAATATCTAAATCTCTTCTTCTTTAGTCGCCAAGCCTTTGGTGTGACAATTGCAGGCGAGTTCTCCGGCTCGCCCAATGACTGCGGGCTGTTCCTCCTCGGTGTAGGCACGGATTCTACGAACCCACAATGTCCAGAGTACGACGATTGGGAAAACTTTAACAGTACGATGAAGGAGGGTATTAAGAACTTTATCGAGGCGAGCTTTGATGCTCTGGGAGATTGGTTTTTCTGGACTTGGAAGGTGTGTTTTACGTTTCTTTTCAGCTTCGTCGCTGTCATTTCTCTCCCGACTGTTCGGAATTTGTGGATTGGTACTGACACTGGCATCTCACATCCAGATCGGCCCCTCACAGACTTCAGGCCGGATCGAAACGCCCCTCTGGTCCTACCAACTCGGCCTCCGCAACGGCTGGATTCCCACCGACCCACGCGAGGCCATCGGTAAATGTGCTGCCCTCTCTGCCGCGTCCGTACCCTTCGACGGCACATTCTCTGGATGGCAAACCGGTGCCCCGACATCAAGCATCGCCGCCTCTTCGTCATCTCTCTTCCCCTGGCCGCCTACCACCCTCTCAGGGATCAGTGTCCCAATGTCTCTTGTACCGACGTACACCACCACAGGGAGTGTGACGACCATGCCGGTGCAGACGTACAGCGGTGCGCCGGCAAGTGTTACGAAGAGTGATGATGGGTGGTTTGATAAGCAGGATACGGAAGGGGGTGTTGTTACTGTGAGTGGGTGTCCGTATCCAAGTGAGTATGATGGGATTTTCCAAGTCGTGCCCACTGCGCCGTGTACTGGGCCTGGGGATGCACCTGCTTCGACGATTACGCCTGCGCCTGCAGCTTGACCTTTATGGTTGCTGTTGATGACGACCTTGGATCATAGTTATGCTGCATGAATGGTGAATTCAAAAATTTGCATTGACTCGGACGATTTGGATTATATTTTCTAGAGGACACTATGAATACTATTGCTACCTACAGGACATTATTATTCAGAACACTACTATCTTTAGCTATTTCCTCCATTCCCTCGACTTTCTTCGATAACCGCTATTCCAGGCTAGACCTGCATATATTTCCTGTATTTCCTGTATTCACCTTGATATGTACACTCGCATCCATGATCCACATACGCAGCTATCGTTCCTGTTGCTATTGCTATTACTATGTCAACGAGTTGGAAGATATCATGAGTAATTGAAATTATAAGGACAGTGTTTCAGACTCTGTATTCTATGTTATGATAGGGGTCCAAATGTACAACTATGTTAAAAAAACTAAGCAATAAAAATTAATCCCCTGGATATTGTCATTGGGTGTGGCAGGAGGGGGCGGGATGAGTGGGGTGTGCTCGCATTGGGGCAGGGCATATACTGGCCCACATCTCAGTCCATGAGGAGAGGTGCATTGCACATTATAATACTCATGGTATGTGCACTGAGTATACCACCACTATATATAACCTTGATGGTATGTGCACTGAGTATACCACCACTATATATAACCTTGATGGTATGTGC
>ML213662.1:91908-103455 GCA_004379715.1 Crucibulum laeve
AATAACAACACTTCTGCAATTCTCAAAAGCAACATTTTGCTTGCTTGACAGCAGCCTTCCAACATTTTATGAATGACATCTTCTCTGACTTACTCAATGTCTGCATCATCATTTATTTTGACAACATCCTTATCTACTCCAACAACCTCTCTCAACACCACTCTCATGTCCACAAGGTACTCAAACAACTCCACAAGCATGGTCTCTATGCCTGCACAGATAAGTGCAAATTTCACTCTGAACAGGTGGAATACCTTGGCTATATCCTCTCCCCTGACAGTTTAAAGATGGCTGAAGATAAGGTTAAAGTTATTCAGGAATGGCCAGAACCTCAAAAAGTGAAAGACATTCAGTCTTTCCTAGGTTTTGCTAATTTCTATTGTCGTTTCATCTGGAACTACTTCAACATTGTTGTCCCTCTTACTCACCTTACTTGCAAGGACTCCACATGGAATTGGTCTTCAGAATGTATGAAGACTTTTGAAACCCTCAAGAAAGTGTTCACTACTGTGCCTATACTCACTCATTGGATCCCCAATGCTCAAATCATCATAGAAACAGATGCTTCCAACTATGCCCTGGTGGCAATCTTATCTATTGTTCTCTTCACTGGTGAAATCCACCCTGTTGCATTCCACTCCCACACCTTTACAGCAGCAGAATTAAACTATGACACCCATGATAAGGAGCTCCTGGTTATCTTCACTGCTTTCCAAACTTGGTGGCATTACCTTGAAGGTGCAGCTCTCCCTATAGACATTGTCACTGATCACAAGAATCTAGAATACTTCACTATCACAAAGATTTAGACACACTATCAAGCACAATGGTCAGAATTTCTCTCTCAGTTAATCTTATCATCTGTATCTGCCCCAGTAAATTAGGCACCAACCCTGACTCTTTAACTAGATGATGGGACATCTACCCAAAAGAGGGGAATAGCAACTATGCCAAGGTCAATCCACACAATTACCAACTGGTATTCACCCAAGAACAACTCACCACTTCACTTCATGCCACCATCCTCTTGTTCCCTATACTCTGCAGTGCTCTGATTATGGATGTTGAGAAACTCCATTTGGATATCTTAACATCCTTAGCAGACAACTCAATCACTGCAGTGCATCCCACCATTCCCACCTTACCATGCTGGACTTGCAATCCACAAGGGCTTCTCTGCCTTGATAATTGAATTTATGTGCTGGATATAGCTGATCTCTGCCTATGTGTTGTACAATACAAGCACAATCACATTCTATCTGGTCACTTTGGACAAAACAAGACACTTACTCTTATATGACACAAATATACTTGGCCAAACATCCATACTATGGTCAAGGAATTCTGCAAGTCTTGTGTAACTTGTGTGCATTCTAAACCTCAGTGACACCAACCCTATGGCACTCTCAAGCAGCTCCCCATCCCTGTTAGACCTTGGCACTCCATATCAATGGACTTCATAGAGAAACTCCCCAGCTCCAGCAGGTTTGATTCCATTTTAGTAGTTGTTGATTGACTCACCAAGCAATCCATATTCATTTCCACTCACAACACCATTACCTCCACAGAACTCACTTGGTTATTTGTCATTCACATATTCTCCAAGCACAGA
The DNA here is from genome assembly GCA_004379715.1 of Crucibulum laeve. Lineage (NCBI taxonomy): Eukaryota > Fungi > Basidiomycota > Agaricomycetes > Agaricales > Nidulariaceae > Crucibulum > Crucibulum laeve. The sequence goes on from ML213662.1 coordinate 93,521, forward strand.
GCTCCCTTGCACGTTACCTCAGACCACAGCACTGAGTTCATCTCCCACTTTTTCTGCTCTTTAGGCAAGCTTCTCAATATGGAACTCCACTTCACTTTGGGTTATCATCTGGAAGGTGATGGCCAGACTGAACATACTAATCAAACCCTTGAACAATACCTTTGGATTTATTGCAACTATCAGCAGGACAATTGGCATGACCTCCTACCCCTTGCAGAGTTCACATACAATAACACACCCAGTGCTACTACTGGTGTGTCTCCTTTCTTTGCCAACAAGGGTTACAATCCTTCCATCTCTATCCATCCTGAATGCAACATTACATCCTCCAAAGCCCACAACTTTGCTGTAGATCTTGATCAACTCCACCAGTTCCTATGTTTGGAAATCACTGAAGCACAGAAGCAATATCAGATCTCTGCAGATAAAACCAGGATCCCTGCACTGAACTTCCAAATGGTCAGAAAGTATTTGTCAAAGCAAAGTTCTTTAACATTACTAGGCCTGCTAAGAAGCTTTCAGAGAAATTCCTAGGTCCTTATGAAATTATAGGTCATGCCAGCTCCCAATCCTTTACCCTTCATCTCCCTGATGCTATGTGTGCTGTTCACCCTGTATTCCATGTTTCCATGCTCAAACCCCATCATGAAAACACCATCCCTGGCCAGGTACCTAGTCCACCTCCTCCTGTCAAAATCAATGGTGACATTGAGTACAAGGTTGAGGAAATCCTCAAGTCCAAAATAGATAGAGGGTATAAACATTGTAAACTCCTTTACAAAGTTTGCTGGTTTAGAGATGTGGACACGGACCAATCCAAGTCTTGACTCCCTGCTACTAAACTAGATCATGCTCAAGAACTTCTTCAAGACTTCCAACACAAATATCCCCACCAGCCCAGTCCCCTAGATAAACCATAGACTTTGTCTCCTTATTCCCACCCTCTGATTCACTTCTCCACACATATTGACACTTTTTCCATGTATATCTCTTAGTTCTCCACACATTTTCATCTGTTCTCCACTTCACTCATCTTCTTAACCTTATTTAATGCTTTCTCCATTCACAAGAAAATCATATACAAACAAGATAACAAAACAAAGTTTGTATATACATTTTATTAGTCTTGAAGAGTTTGACTCTCCTCAACTTCCCCATCCTCCCTACCCTCAGTCCCCACACTCTTCTCACCTGATCCTGCACTCCCTTCCTTAGCTTCCACCTCTTTCTCTCCCATTTCCACATTGACTTCATCATTTCCCACCTCCTTCTCCTCAGTCCCATTGTTCTCCACACCCTCAGCTCCTTCATCACCCATCTCCATGTCCCCACTTCCCATTTTTGCCAACTCCACCTCCTGCCTTGCTACCCGCACCTTGAATTCCTTGGCTTTCTTGATCCATGCTTTGGTCTTCTTGCAGCCAGCCCAGATCTCCCTTGCAATTGCCTTTATTGCTTTGGTTGCAGCCTCCTGTATGATGGAGTTGCACTCCATCACTTCCACCATGGCCTGCTGTGCAAGAGCACTCTGGAGTTGTGCATCCAAGTGATCTTGAATCACCACACTTCACACCTCACATACCACCCTGCACATCTCCCTTGCTACATCTCTGAAGGACTCAGCCATTGTCTGCATGAATTCTGTCACTTCCTGCATGTTGGCCAAGGTCTCTTGCAACAAGGCCAATGCTGACCTTGCCATCTCTCACAACTGGGCCTTGGCATCCGAACCATCCCTCCTTGCCCTCTTCATTGGGCCTGCCTCATCCTCCTTGCTGTCTGACTCCACCTGCATGCATTGTTGCCCATTTGGGATGTTGGTATGGTATTTCTCTTTGAAACAAACCCTCTTCTTGTCAGCACACCACAGGCATGAGTTATGTTCCTGTATGGTGATAACCCTTCACCAACAAACGACACCATTGCATGCACACTTGGGGCATGGGTTGACTTTGTCTTTTCTCCACTGAGTCCCCTTCCCATAGTTGAAGCCATTGGCAAAGCAGGAATACTAAGAACTCTGCATTAGCAAATGGAAACTCTGCATGAGGACACACTCACCTATGCTCATCACCCACCAGCCTCTCAGGATTGTCCTCCACTGCTGCTGCAATCTTCTAAATTCAATCATCAGACAAAGTAAAGCAGAGAAATCAAATAAAACTCACTCTCTCCAGTCATTTGCACTCAGAGTTGCCATCCTTCTGCTTCTGCTTCTTGGTTTTTGTGGCACCTGCCCCACTCTGAGCCCTCTCCTCACAGCATTGCATGACTCCTGCAAGCTCATCCTCATCCTCCTCCTCATCCACATTCATCTCTGCACCCTTTGCAGTATCTGCAGCCTCCCCCTTACAGTGCTCTTCCTCCAACCTCATGGCCTTGGCTTTCCTATGCTCTGCCTCTTCCCATGCCAACCTTTCCTCCTCCCTATGCTTTGCCTCATCCACTGCCTTCTTCTGCTCCAAGATCTCCACAATCTTCCATGTGGTTTTCCTTTTGAAGCTTGCAGAGAGCATGTGCAAACTTACCTCCCCCAGGGACCAAACCAGAAGCCTGTTGGGAGTTAGACATGGTGGTAATAGAGTTTAGCATACAATGAGAAAATTCTGCTTAAATGCCCACCATCCATCCCCCACCATATATATCAACTCTCAGCCATGTGCAAAAAAATACAATCACTGATCCTGATGGGCCTTGGGGTTCAGCCCTAAGAGGGGAATACTGTTATATCCATGCCTTGGCAACCACAACTTTGCATGTTATCCACCCACTCCACATATCCTACATATGACTCCACACTCCTGATCCTGTTCTCCACTCATCCCTCACAGAATTCTATTTAGATCTTGATTATCTTTTATCTATATTATTTATCTCTCAATTTATATCTATTTCCTTTTAGTTTTATTTTGCAACTCTGTTCTATCCTCATACACATTTCATATCTTGTACCTAGTACTCTGTGTTACTTGTTTCTACTCTGTACTACTCATCTCCAAACTTTCTAGTATTTAAACTTAGATTATTTCACTTGTAACTTCAGTTCAAATATCAACTTAGTCTTCACTGCAAACTCACCTTGAGTCTGCACCATCTCCACACTCTCTTGTAGAACTCCTGCAAGGAGTTCTCTCTGTTGTTCAGAACTCCACCTTGAGTTCTGTCTCTATCTCACTTTCATCCTCTGAAATCCAGGGACAGCTAGTGGAAAGGGGTGTAGCACATAAGCTGAAGCTGAAGTCCCTAGTCCACCTCAAGGCAATCCAACTCTGCACTCAACACCCAACAACTCCACACCTAAGTCAGGCCTTTTCTGGCACAGCACTTAACACTTGGATTCAATCTTTTTATATGAAAGCTCCTATGTTCCATAAACTGTCTGTTCATATTTAGAAGCACCTCTGAAAGATGGATGATCCATCAGTTCTTTTCTTTGTTCTGAATAAAGCTCAAGATAGTTATGTATGCTGCAGAGACCAGATGTCATGAAAGCCCCTGCCTGATCAACAGCAAGAGGAAGGCAGAATAATGCTTTGACTATGCTTTCAGCAGCCTCTTGGATAGATTTAGTTATTTCCTCTTCCAAGTTAGATCTTTTCAAAAGCAGAGCAATGGCATCTTCTATAATCATTTCATCCAGTTCAATGGAATTCTTGCTAGTAGTAAGCAACCTCATTTTAGGGTTCCTGCTAGTAATAAGAATATCTCCAGTATTATTTGAAGGCAGATATTCTTCAACCATGCTAGGCTCTCCATCTGCATTATCAAAAATCAAAAGCCATTTCTTTGACAGACAAGCTATCCAGTAGAGAACTGATTCAGGAGTTTCATCCACTTCAGCCTTTTTGGCTTCTGAGATTGAGGCAATTCCTTTTAAGCTGGCAGTGATAGTATCTCCATTAGTGGCATTGACCCAAAAGATGTAAGCATATCTGAAAGTAGTGAAATGTTTTTGAATAATTTATATTTTAGCTAGATAAGTCATTACTTACTGGCTAGAAACCTCTTCAGCAAATTTCAAAGCAATTTGGGTTTTTCCCATTCCACCCAGACCATAAATAAGAAAGGAGTGCCAGGGTGCAATATCATTTCCATTCTGAATACTGAAAAAATGTTTCAGCCTGTCAAGGTGGACTTGCTGTCCTGTGAAGAGAGCACTAGAAGAAGGCCTTAAAACCATTTTGGCTGGCTGATGCTTTGGAGGCTGTGGATTGATGATCTGATAAAGTACAGATGTGAGTCCAAAGATTTAAACTCCTGGAAATATGTAACTTTAGCAGTTGGTGACTGGCCACAGCATTGAGGGTGCTATTATGGACTGATACACTTGAAGCTTGCTGAAAAATATTGGCCACAATTGTTATGATTGTGTAAACTTGTGTGGAACAGCTAAGTATGAGGATTAGATGAGAGTCAAGAGCAAGGACCAAGGGCAGAGGGCATCAATCAGACATTGATAGACATATCAAGAAATGGGTTGTGTCATGGGAAGTTACCAAGATCAGCTGATATTTGGGTGGCAGCTGTCATTCCCATTAAGCCCAGACTTAACACCCAACATCTATTTAAAATAGATACAGCATATGTGCACAAGCCTTGATGTGTTGTTCTTAGCTTGTATTTGCATGAACACAGACTATCTAAGCAATCATTTCTTTGTTCATTTATTTTTAGATGGAGCACTTATAAAATCATTGAAAATTATTATTTCTACTACCCTATATCTCTCAATGGCCATTTCTTCCCATCACCCATTTACAGCACTCTCAATGCCTTGTCTAAATGCTGTACAATGGCCTCTTTACCCTCCTCCATGCCAAGTGTGATGTGGAGGTACCACAAGTGCCCACAAAAGTAGACAAGGATGCCATTTTGTCTTGAAAGGTATTTGTATACTTTTTGGACACATGTTCAGAAGGTTGGCATTGATCCCACTAATGCTTGGCATGCATGGAGGCTGAACTGAAGAGAGTGGTGAGTGGATGGTGGCAAGTTGGAGTGGGAATGGTCAGTTTGATGGAAACATTGGCATTGATAGCTCTTTGTATTGGTGAGAATTTGAACTATGGGCATTGGACAAATCAGATTCTGAGTCTGTCTGTGGGTGCATTGTGAGGATAAAGGAGAAGAGAAAGAAGAAGGAAAGACATACCATATAGCAGCCAACCTGAAAGCTCTTGCCTGATGTTCATGATGCATATGTTCATGCAGTATCTGGCAGGGGAGAAGACACCTGTGTTAGGTCCTGAAAGATCAATGTAGGCTTGGTTAACTATGACAACATTGCTGAAGCCCTTGTCTCTCAAATTGAGGAAGGCACAGGCAGAGGGGAGGGGTGTGTGTATTCCATTAGCATTGCCTGGGGAGCAGAGGATGATCAGTTTGATGGAAATGTCAGCATCAATGGCTCCTTTCACTGTGTGGATGAGGCAGAGTAATTAGGAATATGCAAAGGGGGAAGGTAGCAGCACATACCTTGTTGGCACACAGGTGGAATCTTCCTTCTCACATCCTTCCCCTGCATGGCCTCATAACTCATGGGAGACCCCAATAAATGCTATATATCCTATATGTTGGTGGGGCAATGAGGCTTTCTTGTGTTTGGCAGCCAGGTATGTGCATTGGCAGGTCAACCATAGATGACTTTGTCAGACTCAACACTGAGGAAGACCAAACAGAATTTGGAAACCCACGTAGAGACAAGGTATGTTTGTCTGTACTGAGACTGTCTTATTTGTAGCCATCATGAGCATAGGAGAGTGAGTATGTTGAGACTAGCAGCTGCTATCCTCTATAAGCTTGGGGTTGCTTGGTCAACTATGACAGTGCCATTGAAGCTCTCATCTCTTGAATTGAGGATGGCTCTGGTGGAAGAGAGAGGACTGTGTGTTCCAGTAGCATTGCATGTTGAGCAGAGGAAGATCAGTCTTATGGAAACATCAGTGTCAATGGCTGTATTCACTGTGCAAATGAAGTGAAGTGGTTAGGATTATACAAGGGGAGAGTGGCAATACACATACATCATTGATGCACAGGTTAATCATCCTTCTTGCCTGTAGGGCCTGAGGCTCCATTGCCTGAGAACTTAAGGGAGACATTAACTACACCCACATTGTTTGCCTTTGTGCAGATGTTGTAAATCCTGTAGGTTGGCAGGATGATGAGGATCTTCTTGTGTTTGGCAGTTGCACATCAGAAGGTCAACCAGAGGCAAGCCAGAATCTGAGGTGCCAGTTAGCAGTCATGGGTTTGTGTTCAGTCAGAGGAGGTCTTTACACTCCTCCAGGTGATCTGATTGGATTCCAATTGGATTGCTCAGACTCTGTTCAGAATCTGTTCAGAATCTGTTCAGACTGAGCTAGGATTAATAGTATCAGCTTTTGTAATGAATTGTATACATTTTGAGCTTTTAGTTCAAGGTCAGTCCAAGCAGAATCTGCTTGGACTGAAGAAAATCTGTTCGGAATCCTCAGATTTTTGCTGCTTGGAATCTGCTCAGAATCTGAGCTGCTAATTGATTTACTTAAAAATAAATGCAATCAGCAAGGATTGAACCTGAGACTCATCATTAATTTTTGAATAATGAGCACAATTAACCACTAGGCCATAGAGGCTTATCAAGTAAATAGAGTCTATTTTATTTGTTCTATGCTTTAGTTATCTCTATATGCTGATAGACGTGTTGTAAGTTTATGTTTGTTATTATGTATTTGTATCACATGTAACATTGTTGATGCTGCCAGCACAACACTTGTCTTTTCAACCATCACCTCTGTCACTGCCACATCTCACTCTTCCTCCTCCACCTCCTCTGTGCACTACCACCACCACCATCAACAAGCATGGCAACAATGAAGAGTTGAGGGGCACCAGGAGACCTGTGTAGGGAAGACCCATCAGGTATGTCAGCCCTCCCACCCACTTTATTGCTTGGGCTTACCCACAATACTAGCACTCACTGCCACTACCATCAATGGTACCTCCACCATCGTCAATACCTCCTTAGGGGGGACCTGTTAGGTACGTCAGCCCTTCCACATACTCTATTACTTGTGCTCACCCACACTACTAGTGCTAGCTGCCCCCATCATCAACCACACCTCCTCCATCAACAGTACCACCTCTATTGACAGCACCACCTCTATTGATGGTACAGCCTCCTGCACCACCACCATCAATGGTGTGGCCTCCTCCATTGACAGTATGACCTCCTGCACCACCACCATCAACAGTTTGGCCTCCTCCATCAATGGTGCAGCCTCCTCCATCAATGGCACCTCCTCCATCAATGGTTCAGCCTCCTCCATCAACAGCACCTCCTCCATCAACAGTTTGGCCTCATCTATTGATGGCACCTCCTCCTTTGATGGTACTGTCCACCATTGATGATGCCTCCTATCAACAGTATGGCCTCCTCCATCAACAGTATGGCCTCCATCAATGGTGCCTCCTCCATCAACTGTACCACCAGCACAGTACTGTCTCAACCATGCATGGACCACCACCATGCATGATACCACCTCAACTATGCATGGTACCACCTCCTTCATCCACCACCACCTCCTCCATCAATGGTATTGTCTCCTCCATCTACAGTACCACCACTTCAATGTAAATTATATATATTACTGGTGTAGAATAATATACATAGTTGTAAAATAAATATATTTAGTAAGGATTGTATTATGTAAGTACATGTGATTGTAGAATCAATCTATGGCTTGTCGTCTTACCACCACCATTGACACTGATCCACACTGATCTACACTGATCTACACTGATCCACATTAATCCACACCAATCAACCAAAATCAGAACTCACCCACAGCTCTATAGCACCTCAAGTAACTCATAGCACTGCTGATACTGCATCCAAGGCCTCTTCCAAGGCCTACAATACTCAAAAATGTGCTGATTCTACCACTGACACCATGTTTCAACCACTTCAGAAGAGAGGGAGGAAGATGCAGGTAGCAGAGGAGGTAGATGAGGAGCTGCAAGAGAAGGAGAAGGAAAAGGAAAAGCCTAAGGGAAGGGGCAAGGGGAAAATTAAGTGAGTGATTATTACCACTGTTTTATTTACTTGATTTATTATATTACAGGAAAACATCTGCTCAAAGAGCAGAAGAGGATGCCAGTGCTCCAGAGCCAACCAAGCTGACTAAGTAAGCCTTATAAATTCATTCATTTCTTTATTATTGTCAAGCTGATATAAGCAGGACTGAGCAATTCCTTGTTAGTGAGGGGACCACTATTGCCCCTCCAAAACATATTCACTCAGTCAATACCAGCCTTCTTGCTACATCTACTGCTGCCACTACTGTCACCTCACGCCAGCATTGCTCTGACCTACATACCATAGACAGTGACAGCTGCAGTGATGTAGATAGCAAGAAGGACAGCAGCAGTAGCTGTGGTGATGCTGAACATGCTGATGATAACAATGAGTTCACCAGCATCAAGGGCATCACTGCCAGCACCCAGAATTCTATCAATAATACTGCTTCAGACATTCAAGATATTGGTAAGTATGTTTTAGATTTAATTTATTTTGTCAATTATATTTATAGGATATATATTAGCAACAGCTAATACATCTGGTAAGTAGTCTAAATATCCCAACTTAAACATACTCAAATATTATTATAGATAATTCTGTGGATAAAACTCCAAGTGGAAGTCCAGTCAACAACCAGAAAGAAAAACCTTCAAACAGTAAGTAATAAATATTATGGCTGGTATTTATAGGCCTTATTATTAAAATAGAGGATGCTATTATGGAATCTCCAGTCAATAAACAAAAGAACAATCTTCTAATAGTGAGCTTTATATATATTTCTGGAATTTATAACTCTTACTATTAAAATAGTGGATACAATTATGAAATCTCCAGTCAATAAACAGAAAGAACAATCAAATAGTAAGTAAATATGTTATTTTTAGAAGTTATTATTCTTACTATTAAAATAGAGGATACTATGATGAAATCTCCTCCTCAAAGTCCAAATCACAATCTTCAGGGAGCCTCACATGTTACAGGTATATAATAATCTTTTTTTTGACAGAAGTATGTGTGCTTATCAAGGCATTATTAGGTGGGATTCTATGTGGACATGCTCAAGGAAATGTTTACAATCATGCTGATTGGAATGACATTTCAATGGATTCAACTTATGTGGCCCTCCTTAAAGGAATGGTTTATCTGTATGTTTCTGAATTGAATCCTGGCCAACTTATCTATCAGCAAATGAATGCCATGACTGTTGTTAAAATAAACTTGGAGAAGTTCATTGGGCCAGTCCTTGAAAGTTTAGCAGCTAAATATAATCCCATTTCAAGTATGTGATAATATTCTTTTATTAAATTTCAAATTATCTTTAATGATTTTAAAAGATGCAAATGTTTGGATTTATATCATTGATGATGATATTTCTACTATTTGGAGGCTCTTGGGCAACTTTGAGGCTGCCAAAAGTGGAAATGAAGAATTTACATGGATTTACAAGGATAATCAATATTCTCTTCATATTTTTTGTGTATGTTTTATTCATATTTCAGTTTTGAATGATTTTTAATAATTTTATAACAGAGCTCCTACAATTTTTCCAAGACTTCATTTGCTATATATTCCCACTTTTTAACTCTCTCTGGCTCTGGCTCTGGCTCTGACTCTACTGCTCTCTTTGACTCTCAAAATATATCTACTCAAGTACAGCCTGTCTCTCCATTTGATGAACTATATCCTGAATGCCAGAAGCTCATGATACATTTTGATGTTAATTCAGATCTTATTGATCACAGTAATACTGACTTGTATTTTCATTATAAAAGATACTTGGCTATTTTTAACTGCATCAAAAAAAATGAATGAGATGATTGATAATGGCACTTGGGGTGGCAGGGCTGCTATTCAAAAAGATATTGTTGAGATATTT
>ML213662.1:112942-130620 GCA_004379715.1 Crucibulum laeve
GTGTACATGACCTCTTCCACCCCCGCCTCTTGCAAATACGGTGTACACGGCCTCTTCCATCCCTGCCTCTTGCAACTACGGTGTACCCGGCCTCTTCCACCCCCGCCTCTTGTGACTACGGTGTACACGACCTCTTCCACCCCTGCCTCTCGCAACTATGGTATACACGGCCTCTTCCACCCCCGCCTCTCGTGACTACAGTGTACATGACCTCTTCCACCCCTGCCTCTTGCAAATACGGTGTACACGGCCTCTTCCATCCCTGCCTCTTGCAACTACAGTGTACCCGGCCTCTTCCACCCCTGCCTCTCATGACTACGGTGTACACGACCTCTTCCACCCCTGCCTCTCACAACTATGGTATACACGGCCTCTTCCACCCCCGTCTCTCGCAACTACGGTGTACGCGGCCTCTTCCACCCCTGCCTCTCTCAACTACAGTGTACACAGCCTCTTCCATCCCCACCTCGCGCGACCACAGTGTACACAACCTCTTTTACCCCTGCCTCTTGCAACTACGGTATACACGGTCTCTTCCACCCCTGCCTCTCTCAACTATGGTGTACACAGCCTCTTCCATCCTCACCTCTCACGACTACGGTGTACACAACCTCTTTTACCCCTGCCTCTTGCAACAACGGTATACATGGCCTCTTCCACCCTCACCTCTCTCAACTATGGTGTATGCAGCCTCTTCCATCCTCACCTCTCGCAACTATGGTGTACACAACCTCTTTTACCCCTGCCTCTTTCAACTATGGTATACACGGCCTCTTCCACCCCTGTCTCTCATGACTACAGTGTACACAGCCTCTTCCACCCCCGCCTCTCACAAGTACAGTGTACACGACCTCTTCCACCCCTCGCCTCTTGCAACTATGGTGTACATGACCTCTTCCATCCCCACCTCTCTCAACTACGGTGTACACAGCCTCTTCCACCCCCACCTCTCGCAATTACAACATGCCTGGCCCCTTATTTATTTTCATTTTCATTTTTATTTTATTCTTTCATTTTCCTTGTAATACCTCTTTATGTAATACAATTAAATATAAAGATGAATCTATGAATAAATATATGTATACAATTTTGTATCTGAAGTCTGGGAACAGAGAATAAAAAGGAAGTTTTTATACTGAGGTTTTGAATTTCATGCAACTTTGACAAGTTGCTGCAAGTCACATGTCACGTGACCTGTCACCCATATCTTCACAAGCCACACTGCCATCAATCCTCATCTTCAGCTACATCCATCTTGATCTACAACAATCTAACAACATCTATTAGTTCATATGCATTGTAGCACTCACTCTACCAATCCTACTTTTGATCTGACTCTTTCTGCTGTAGAACAGCCTGCATTTACAAGCCGCAAGAGGGCTATCTCTTCTGTTGATACCTCACCCAAGAAGCAAGCCAAGAAGGCTAAACCTGCTTTGAATGTTGAGCTTGCAGAAGTTTTAATGGGGGAGAAGGGTGGAAAGAGTCTGGGAGCAAAAGGAAAGCCCAAGAGAAAGGCAATAAAGTCAGTTACATTTCATTTAACTACATGTTATTGCTAACTCTTTTTTGATGTTTTCTTCAGGAAAACTTCAGCTATGAAGGATGCAGAGGTTGCAGCTGCTGAAGCTAAGGGAGATCCTGACCATCTCACCCAGTAAGCTTTACAATTTCATATGTTTTACATTTATTATGCTTAATTTCTTAATTTCTTTTTTTTATTAGTGTTGAGCAGGTTTTGACTGACAGTGGTGCAAGTGTTGCACCTCCTGTTCATCTCCAACAGTCTCAGGAGCCTATTTCATCCAAGGCTATTCCTGCAGCTGCTTTAGGCTCCCACCGTCTTCGCCGATCAGAAATTGTTATATCAACTGAAATCCAGAACAAGGAGAAGGATAAACTTGATGAGAAGATTGAAGAGGAGGATGAGGATGATCAGGGAAGTGAAGAAAATGATGATAGCAGTACTGAGGAGGAAAAAGATGCAGTTGTCACTACACCAATGTTTTTATCTCTTTATATCCTTATTTATTATAAACTGACTTAATTATTATAGAAGGTCTGGTAGTGTTTTTAGTGAGAAGTCTACAGATGAATATGGTACTCTAAAAGATACTCAAGATGCAGGTACATTATTTTATCTCATGGTTGTCTTATTCAATATATATTAAATTTTAAATTTGATCTAGATATTGTTATGAAAACCCCACTAAAGAAAATTCAAGTTCAAGGTAGTATAAGCATTTTTACTTAATTAGAACAACACTAATCATTCTCAGATGTTAAAATGACAAGCCCAGATCAGAAAGAGGTTCTTCAAGGAGCATCCAGAACTAAAGGTAATATTATATTACTCCATCTCAAATATTTGATTTAAAATTCTTTAGGTGGTATTTTGCATGGAAAAGCCATGGGCAATGTTGCCAATATGGCTGACTTTGCTGATACTCAAGACATTAAGGATGTGGACCAAATTCTTGCCTCAGAGTTTGGTAAAATCAAGTTATATATATCAGCTCAAGATCCACAGACACTGGACATTAGTGGAATGAAGCCAATAGCTGCTGAGGTTCCACTTTCTGCAACAATTAAGCCAGTTCTGGAACTCCTTGGAATAAGATATCAGCCTATCAAAGGTAAATTATCATTTAATAAATTAATAATAATGATTAAAGTGGATTTTAATAGTTCCAAACCAGTGTCTATATGTTCTTGATGATGAAGAACTTTGGATAGTAAAGGGGGATTATGATAATGCTCTGAAGGAAAACACTTGCATTGATTGGAAAAAAACAGAAAACAAATTTTCTCTGACTTTATTAGTGGTATCTTCTTTTCTATTTCCTTTGGTCCAGCTCTAATATTTATTTTTAGAGTACATTCAATCACACTCTTAATCTAGGTTCTAGTTCTCTGGCTCCCAACAATCCTCCACTCAAAAACAAAGATCGACCAAAAATATCTAATGAACACTTTTTGGAACTTCTTGATCTTAATATTGATCCTGCACTGGTAAACCGTAAACCCTCTGATAGGGAGAGGAATGTCCATATTGCCTATCAGAAGTATAAGGCTATTATTATAGCAATCAAGGGTTATGTCAATGCTAAAGTCAAACCTGGTGGATGGCCTTCACAATTTCAGAATCTGACTGAGACTGAAATCATTCACATGTTTGTTTCCAAAACATCTTGGCATAACAGCTACAAATTCTATCATAAGGCAACTGGCTTTGCAGTTATGTATGATTGGCTTCAGGATAATGATAGTGCTCTGGGAGATATTGCAGTCTGGGGTTATGAAAAGGCTGTCTATATGTTTCAGGATTATGAGCTTTGGATTGCTGGAGCTGAGGGTGACAAGGAAAAGGAAGATGCTATTGTTGCTGCTAAGAAAAAAGAGGAAATTGCTGCATCATCAGGTACCACTTCAGCTGCAGTTGCTAAAAGCCATAAGAAGAGGAAGCAAACAAAGTAAGTAGAAAGTAGCTAGCTTCATATCCTTTTTTCATGTTTTCATTGTATTAATAGTTTGTTACCTGTGTTTCATATCTTTTGGAATATTGATTCTATACTGGACTTAAGTATTACTATGATCTTGAATCTGGCTACTCTAGGTTCTCATATGCTCTGTTACATCAATATGCTTGTTACTTCAACTCTGCTATTTCTTTCATGTAACATATGTTACATGATATTAGGACTGGCTTTTTTGCCCTCTGTATCTGCACTTCCTCTTGAGCAATCTTTCCCAGAAATTTCATTTCAAGTTTTCAGCAATTTTGTTCTGGATAATTTTAACTCAGATATCTCTCTCTCAACTGTTTTGCTGGTACTTTTCACAATGACAAATAATACAGCACTATTGAATTTGAGTGCACGTGCACAACATCCTGTTCTTAAAAGTGAAACTACCTCAACAACAAATGGATGGATAAAAGCACTGGCTTATGCTTTAAATAAACATTTGAAAGATAATACAAATAGTCTTCTTACTGCTGAAGATATATCTATCAAAATGTCTTCAAAGCAGCTTACTACCTGCATATCCAGAAAGCTTAATAAATTATCACAAGTGCTGCAGCTATCCTCATATAACTCTAAGAAGCAATTTCTAGGTCATTTAAAATCTATATCCCATGCTGAGATTAAACCTGTACTAGTGCTTGTTCCTGAAAGTACTGAATGTGAAGATGTAAAAAACTGCAAGTCATGGGCTCTTCATCAGGATGTACATCTAAGAGATATGCCACAAGTGACTTTAGTTAAAGGCACAGAGATATACCATGATGTTTATATTGCCAAAGGAAAATGCAATGGCTGTAATGCTTTTTATTTTGCAGATCGTGAACGTATTTTAAATAACCCAAACTTGGCAGAAAATACTTCTGAAGACTGGCAAAATGTATATTTAAATTCAGCCAAGTATCTTAAAGTTGGTCAAAATACTTGGGTTGATCGAATCTTTTCAAATGCTGTGGTGAATGGAATATACAGTTTTCATGGATCTGCTGCAGCATATACAGAATATTGGAATAATAGCTTTGGTGGAAAATATGACTCTATTAAAAACTTTAGAATTACTCAACATCAAATCTGGCAGGCATTTGTTCATGAATCTATTTGAACAATTTCTGCTGCATCTGGGCAACATCTTGAATTGCCAGATAAACTTAGCATTAGTGAGATTACAAAAGGTGCATTTCTGGCACTTGGAGAAGAAGGAATGATACAAGCAGGAAATTTGCATTCTTGTAATGAATGTACTCAGCCATATAAGGCTACTTCAGATTTTGCTACTGGAAATGACCCAGCTTCCTTAGTTGGTATGGATGATAATATAGCAGTACCTCCTGCTCAAGATCAGGATGAAGATCCTGAATTGAATACACTTGGCCATAATATAGCAATTAATCCTAATCTCATACAGTTGCAAAATGAAAATGACTATGTTGATGTTAAAATGGTTGTTATGGATGGTATTGTTATGGGTCCACAGCATTGTTCCTATAATAATTGTACATCAGATCTTATGAATACTCATGGTAGTGTTTTTTGTGCTGTACATGATCAGGAATATGGTCCTAAATGCCATATTCATGGATGTAACTCTTCTAAAGAGCCAAATAATCAAGCTTGTAGACAACATATACCACAATGGAATCATTACAAGTCAAGTCATAGCAGAGATAATTTAAATGGAGTTAGAAGAATGCTTTGTCATCCTGGAGAAGGTACAGCATGGGAATCAAATGAGGAGAGACCTCATCAACCTCATGATATGCTTACTCAGGAGCCTATAGAATCTAAAAACTATTTTAAAGCTGAACAATTTTACTGTGTTGAGACACTATGTGCACCCTGTGGAGTTGTAATTGCTTGGACTAAATTTGATAAATCTGAATCTCCAACAAAAATACTTTCTTGGTTGGAAGAAATATATCCCACTCCAGAATCTCGGCCTGCTTATATTTGTATTGATAAAGCATGCTTGGTTCTACGTTCTGCTGTTGTTAATGGTGACTGGGAGTGTCTCTGGAAGAAAACAACATGTTTCATTGTTGATGCTTATCATTATAAGAATCATCGTGTTAGTGATCTTCTATGCCGTTGGTGGTGTAATCCTGCTCCTGCCAATGGATCTGCTCCAAATTTAGTAATTGGGGAAAGAGATAGGAATAATAATATTGTTGCTAAGAGAGCTTTCAATACTCAGGTAAGAATTTTAATATATTTAATGATTTTAGGTTAATCTTAGTTACTATAGGCATGTGAACAGCTCAACTCCTGGTTAGGTGGTTTTGAATCTATTTTGAAAAGGATGACTCAAGGCAATTTCAATTGGTTTATTCATACTATGCTTTTTTATCATACACAATATGTTATTCAGAAGCAGGAAGAAGCTCAAATAAGAGGTGCAAGAAGGGCTGAAAGAAGAAACAATGATGATGAAGATTATACAGATGAGGATGAGGATGAACTCTAATAATATCTGTGTGATATGATAGTGATTGTATGTATTGTCATGTATTTGTATTTATTTAGGCTTATCTGATTTTATTTTATTTTATTCTGATTTTTCCTGATTTTTCCTGATTTATTATGCATTTATATGATAAAAAGGAATCCACATGGATTCCTAGTGGATTCCAAATATTTATGATTTACTTAATTAATAGACAATACAAAAAATCAATAGTCCCATGAAATCTATGAGGAGTCCACAAGGAATCCACCAGGAATTTGGAATCCAGGTGGAATCCTTGTGGAATGGTGGGGGGTGGTAAAGTATTGCCACCTACTCTGATTGGATTCTGAGCTGATTCAAGCAATCTGGTTGGATTCCAGTTGGATTCTGACTAGATCCAAAAATCATTGATTTGGCTGGTAGTCCCCTATAAATCACAAAGAAATACAAGCAAATCCAAGCAAAAAAAAGCTTGGATTCATCGGACTTGCTCAGAATCCAAGCTGCTTGGAGTTGGTCAGATTACTGAGCTCACCTGATTAAAATCCAAGCTCATCTTAGGTGTGTAATTTAATAAGCATTATAAAAACTCAAAATAAATTGCTAAAAATTATGTAAAATCAGAGTAAATTAAATAAAACTAGAGAGGCTAAAGCAAGAGTAAATAAAGGCTTTTTTGACTAATATTGTTAATCATAATAGTCATCAATACATGAGATGTTAATAATATTTTTTCATAAAAATACACTTTTTGTCAGGGTTCACCATTTTTTTAAACATTTCCATGATATAGAACATTGCAGAATGTTCTAGAAACAATGTTGGAGAACATTGTGGAATATTCTAGAAGTATTTAGTAGTATATAAGGCTCATGTAGTGTAGCTCTCTCCTCAGCTTCAATCTCTCAGGATTTCCACTATCCTAGTCATTGTTCCTCAGTCCTCTATCATCTCTCCTCTCATCCTTCCTCTTACTTGGTCTTGTTGTCTGTGGTCTTGTCACTCTAGTGTTGCCCTGACACTTTTACCATAAATAATTTTATCAGAGGTTTTCTTTCTTCTCACACATATTGGTACTATCAGAAACAAATTCTTCAGGGTTCCTTAACTATTTACAGTTTAATATTTATGAAGCTAATAATTGTATAACTAAAATCTATTAGTATAGTATTTGGCATTAATATAGATGTATTAACACAAGTATACTAAGGTTCAATTCAGTGCAATAAATTGGGAAAAATTGGATCAAATTAAATAATACAAGACAAATCCAAATACTTACAAATAAAAGCTGCCTTGATTAATGCTATTTATTGCAACAGTGATAAAATCATAAGAAAAAAGATAACATTGTAAAAAAAGATTATCCAAATATGGACAAATAAAGTCATTTATTTATATCTATTTGATTTGATTTGATTCCATTTAATAATATTGGATCTGATTGAAGAAAGTTGTTAAGTGCAAATATTTGTATATATTTTTTAATATCTCAGATTGTAGAGGTTGTTAATAGTAACATGACATTGTTGTTTTCACTGAAATCGGATAGGAATTACACCTGCAAATCACAAAATACTGACCAAATCATGAGTCTTTTATATATGTTGTGCAATTTCTCTACCTTGGTCCATTTGCCCTGATTCTGGTATGTTACAGCCAGATTTCCCATGCCTCTTAATGTATTTGGATGAGCTAGACCTAGCAGCTGCTGTCTTTTCTCCATTACTTCAACTTCCAATTTCTCTGACTCAGTCCATTTGCCCTGATTCTGGTATGTTAGAGCTTGATTTCCCATGCTTGTTGATGTATCTGGATGAGCTGGTCCTAGCAGCAGGATTGGATAGGTATATGATGCCATCATGGCCCTCATAGTGGTCCTACAACAACTCATATGCACTAGTTAACATTACAGCAGCCATGCTGAGCATGGCCTTTGTAGCTGTCAAATTCCTTAGGGTGGATGTGACAGGATGTGGCAAGATGGGTGGGATGTGCTCATGTTGAGAGAGGGAATACACTGGCCCCACATCTCAGTTTGCAAGGAGGTCACATGGTACATCACTCCTGTATACATAGAAATGAGTAAAATAGAAAATGAATAAAAAAACACTTGTCAAATTAGGAAGAGAGCTGAGAGAGGGACAAAAAGAAAAGAACCAGAAGTGCAATCTTACCAATGACTGTCACATCCCGGAAATTCACGCCCACCTTCCGACCTTCCGACCTTCTGACTTTCCTTCCGGCTCTCATTCCGTTCATGATCTTCTCTCTTCCTTATTTGTATATATGTTTCATCACCATAGTTCTCTTACGATTGATTTCTAGTTTACACAGCTTTTCCATATCACCCCTTCTGACATTCCGCTTCACTTATTCGTACAGCCAACTTATTATGTTTCTATGATACGATCATCACAGCCTCTATACATCACACTACCATTTCATCCTCCATTCATCCCTAGTTATCTTCCATAGTATAAATACCTTCCGCTTGTATCCTCCGCTCCTCAGTTCGAATATTAAAGTTAAACACTCTACTCTGTTATCTACTTTGCCCTCGTTATTAAGACTTAGTCTGATAACAACTCTGACCCTCCGACTTGTCTCCAACATCTCATTCTGACGTCTCGCAAATACTAGGACACCAAATAGATTGCGAAGGGCGCAGCACATAAGCTGAAGCCAACATCCATACGATCCACCTTCTGCCTCATCCAATACTCCCTCCGCTACCTTCCGACAATTTTGCTATTTGACAATGGCAATGATCACATGTTATTCCCATAAAGGTGATTTTCAAGATGCTGAGGTAGCAATGCATGCTGCTGACATACAACTTTTGCTCACTTCTAATAGTGACAAAATGCTCTACTAAATCTCCCTAAAAGAATGATTCTTATTGCATAAGACTTGTAACAATGAGACTTAACCACTAATCTGGAAACAAAAAAATGAAATTGAATTAAGTAGGTCACTGCAGATAAAATTAACCTTTAGTATATAGTAATAATAATTGTAACAAAGAAAACATTGGTACACCAGCATGCAAAAAGAATGCATGTGACAATTTTTTGAGCATCAGGCAAGTTATTGCATCCATATCTTCACTATTTCCTGATAAATATTTGTGATTTAAATTTATATACAAAGATATGGTTCTAATGTACTGTATTATAGCATATTAGATAAATACAGATAAAATCACATTTACTACAGTCATATTGTAACATGTGTGATTTTCCAAAAATGTGCATATAAAGCTGAGGGCAGCAAACTTTGTTAAGATACTCAAATGACATGAAATTAATGATATGCTGCAGGCTATGGTGTGAGCTAACATACCTAAACTTAATGAAGAAATATCTTAAAAGAAAAATATACATCTTGAGCACTCTTTCTTGGTATCACCCACAAGTAGCATTTTGGGAACTTGTCCCTCCATCCAGGTTTTCATATTTTCAGCTCAAATCCCAAATTTGACATGGGATCACTATTATACCAACATATATAAAATAGCATGGGTGTTTATTCTTATAACAGTGGAGAAAATTGTGTAACCCTTTAGCTTACCACACATTATAGGACAAGGATCACTATTCCTCTGCTTCTTTTGCAGCAATTTCCAATTCAAAAGCTGAGATTATTTTCAGATTTGAAACTAAGAGAGAATTGAGAGTATCTGGTCTTATTTTCTTATAGAAATATGAAGAAATGAGTGGAACAAGTGTGAATCAATCTCCCAATATGCTTCTCATTTTAGGCACCACATATTATAAACTCTTTGTAGCATTACATCAGCAACAATACCAGTGTTTTTCTGTTCAAATGCTACCAAGGTCCATAATAGAGAATGAATGTAAAAAAATTTACAGTTATAAGGTAGCATTTATGGCAGAGAAAGGTAGAATATGATATGCTAGTATTTATGAAAATGTTCAGACTAAAATAAAAATATATCATTGGATATTAGCACATATGGTATGATTTTGAGATTCTATATCTAATTTCTTAGAGGATGATGAATATGCAAAAAAAAAAATCAGAAGTTCTTCTCCAATTCCTATTTCAATATGCCCCAAAATTGGACAGACAAGTCTGATAGATAGAGGCTCTTAAGGGAGTTAGTGTATATCTTGGTCATTCATTATTTGTCTAGGATCTGTAATATTTTGCATACATGATTAATAGACCTTTATAAATGTATGTGAGAAATCTGGTAGAGAATAGCAGAGATTTGGATGTGATATAAACAAATTACTGAAATGCTGCTTGTAGGAAATACCAAGAATGCTGAAGATATGTACATTCTTTTTGAGATATTTCTTCATTAGTTTCAGCTGTGTAATTTTACACCATAGCCTGCAACATATCATTGATTTCATGTCATTTGAGTATCTTAACAAAGTTTGCTGCTGTCAGCTTTATTTGCACATTTTGAGATAATCACACATGTTACAAATATGACTGTAGTAAATGTGATCTTATCTGTATTTATTTAATATGCTATAAAACAGTACATTAGAATCATATCTTTGTATATAAATTTAAATCACAAAGATTCATCAGGAAATAGTGAAGATATGGACGCAACAAGTTGCCTGATGCTCAATAAACTGCCACATGCATACTGTATTTGGTGTAAGGGTCAAAAAAGTGATGATCATGTATGGATTTGCCCACTGTCGACCTAGGCACCGGCTGTAGCATAGGAATATAATATAATAATCCCTAGAAAATCCTGTATACCTAGAATAAAAGAATAAAATAGCGAGGTGGCCTCACTTTGTTCTTAACAATCTGTGGTTGGGAACTACTAAGAGAATGACGAAGTACTGAGGGAATTGAATGAAAAATAGCGCGATGGGAACGGGAGGACGAAGACTGAGGGGTTGTCTGACTGATAGAGTGACGAAGGAGACGACAGGTGCACGACGGGCACAACAGAGACGACAGAGACGGAGGAAGACTGCTAAGAGAAACACTAAAACAGCTGCCTGATCGCAACTAAGATAGCTCAACAACGAGAGTTCGGAAAATTATGAAACAAAGACGCGTAGAAAGGTAGGAAGAGGGCATAAATATTGAAAAAAGACTGGAGTGATTTGGAGTTATCATCGATGAACGCGTCGCAATTTGGCGAAGAGGTCGAATTACCAAGCACCTGAGTCCCAAAGAAGTGAAATTTATTCTGTAAATCCAAGTAATGGAGGAGCAATGAGTAAAGAGAGTATTTAGGCGATGTAGGATACTCTGAACTACTGAACTAAGAAGAAAAATTATGGTCTTTAAGTATGTAGAAAGGTCTCAACAAAAAGAAGTAAAGTAGAAGTAAAATGTGCAAAAATGAAGTAAAATGGAAACATAAGCAGCTGTAGACACCGACTCGCTCATGGGACTTGATTAATGTGGATAAAACTACTCCTATGTTGAATAAATACTTAGATTGTCTAAAAAAAATGAGAAAATACGAATTGACTTCAAGAAAATGAATTATTTTGCGATAGCATCCGTTGTTCCGAGCTCTAATAACATTTTGGAACGATTTTGAGACTTCTTGATGCGTTCTGAACCTTCCCCAACGATCCCTGGTCAAAAATAGACATACTGAACTCGATTTAGCAACGTCAGGACCGAGTTTCCGAGTACAGAGCCATGCGAGGCTCGTCACCACTTATGTCTATAGAAGACAAATTTCTTTTAAATGCTTCCGAAAGAAATGGCTTGTAATCAGATATTGTCATTTTTTTCTGCTCAGACCCATGTTTTGCTATGTATGTATCAATTTTTGTTTGTTTAAAATCCTTCAGAACTTTCAACGCCTGTGGTGTATCTGGATGAGCTAATCCTAAAATTGATTTTCTTTTTGTGGCCACTCCAAATTGCAATTTATCTGCATCAGTCCATTTGCCTTGATTCTGGTATGTTGCAGCATGATTCCCCAAGCTTGTTAATGTATCTGAATGAGCTGGACCTTGCAGCTGTTGTATTTTCTCCATTACTGCAACTTTCAATTTCTTTGCCTCAGTCCATTTGCCTTGATTCCAGTATGTTACAACCAGATTTCCCATGCTTGTTAATGTATCTGGATGAGTTGGACCTAGCAGCTGCTGTGTTTTCTCCATTAATTCAACTTCCAATTTTTCTGCCTCAGTCCATTTGCCTTGATTCTTGTATGTTAAAGCAAGATTTTCCATGCTTCTTAATGTATCTGGATGAGCTAGACCTAGCAGCTGCTGTCTTTTCTCCATTACTTCAACTTGCAATTTCTCTGCCTCAGTCCATTTGCCTTGTTTCTGGAATGTTGAAGCAAGATTCCCCATGCATGTTAATGTATCTGGATGAGCTAGACCTAGCAGCTGCTGTATTTTCTCCATTACTGTAACTTGTAATTTCTCTGCCTCAGTCCATTTGCCTTGATTCTGGTATGTTCCAGCCAGATTTCCCATGCCTCTTAATGTATCTGGATGAGTTGGACCTAGCAGCTGTTGTGTTTTCTCCATTACTTCAACTTGCAATTTCTCTGCCTCAGTCAATCTACCTTGATTCCTATATATTGAAGCCAGATTTCCCATGCTTGTTAATGTATCTGGATGAGCTGAACCTAGCAGCTGCTGTGTTTTCTCCATTACTTCAACTTGCAATTTCTCTGCATCAGTCCATTTGCCTTGTTTCTGGTATGTTGAAGCAAGATTCCCCATGCATGTTAATGTATCTGGATGAGCTGGACTTAGCAGCTGCCATGTTTTCTCCATTACTTCAACTTGCAATTTCTCTGCCTCAGACCATTTGCCTTGATTCTGGTATGTTGAAGCAAGATTTCCTATGCTTCTTAATGTATCTGGATGAGTTGGACCTAGCAGCTGCTGTTTTTTCTCCATTACTTCAACTTGCAATTTCTCTGCCTTAGTCCATTTGCCTTGATTGCAGTATGTTGCAGCCAGATTTCCCATGCTTCTTAATGTGTCTGGATGAGTTGGACCTAGCAGCTGCAGTCTTTTCTCCATTACTGCAACTTGCAATTTCTCTGCCTCAAACAATCTGCCTTGATTCTGGTATGTTACAGCCAAATTTCCCATGCTTCTTAATGTATCTGGATGAGCTGGACCTAGCAGCTGCTGTGTTTTCTCCATTACTTCAATTTCCAATTTCTCTGCCTCAGTCCATTTGCCTTGACTCTCATATGTTGCAGCCAGATTTCCCATGCTTCTTAATGTATCTGGATGAGCTAGACCCAGTAGCTGCTGTCTCTTCTTCATTACCTCCATGTCCAGTTTCTCTGCCTCAGACCATTTGCCTTGATTCTGGTATGTTCCAGCCAGATTTCCCATGCTTCTTAATGTATCTGGATGAGCTGCACCTAGCAGCTGCTGTCTTTTCTCCATTACTTCAACTTGCAATTTCTCTGCATCAGTCCATTTGCCTTGATTGCAGTATGTTGCAGCAAGATTCCCCATACTTGTTAATGTATTTGGATGACCTAGACCTAGCAGCTGCTGTGTTTTCTCCATTACTTCAACTTGCAATTTCTCTGCCTCAGACCATTTGCCTTGATTCCAGTATGTTGCAGCCAGATTTCCCATGCTTCTTAATGTATCTGGATGAGCTGGACCTAGTAGCTGCTGTATTTTCTCCATTACTTCAACTTGCAATTTCTCTGCATCAGTCCATTTGCCTTGTTTCTGATATGTTGAAGCAAGATTCCCCATGCATGTTAATGTATCTAGATGAGCTGGATCTAGCAGCTGCTTTTTTTTTCCATTACTTCAACTTGCAATTTCTCTGCCTCAGACCATTTACCTTGATTCTGGTATGTTAGAGCTAGATTCCCCATGCATGTTAATGTATCTGGATGAGCTGGACCTAGCAGCTGCTGTTTTTTCTCCATTACTTCAACTTGCAATTTCTCTGCCTCAGTCAATCTGCCTTGATTGTAATATGTTGAAGCCAGACTTCCCATACTTGCTAATGTATGTAGATGAGCTGGACCTAGTAGCTGCTGTCTTTTCTCCATTACTTTTACTTTCAAATTTTCTGCCTCAGTCCAATTTCCATTCTGATCAAAAACATAAGCATAAGAGACATATATGTCATCATAATATACATTTGGCATGCATATGTCAGCTAAATGTAATTGGTTCATTTTGATGTGTGTGACAAGTGAAAGACTAAATATATAGTCTGATATATCATTAGACTTTATAGCAGAGCATCCAAGCAATGACATTGCTAAGAAAGAGGTCTTTTCTCTCTCACATCTTGCCATTCTATCTTTACACCATGTATGAACCATTGGATGTATGTGGTATATAACATTTAATGATCCTTTTTTGATCAAAGAATATGACAGTAATACTTGGACACCAGACCGGAATTTTATTTTATTCCATTTACCATCATTTATCAGCAATTGTTGCTCATTTAAATGCAAAACAGCTATTGGAAGCCCTTTACTAGCCATTTCTTCCATATCTGTTGCAATATATTGTTCAGCAGCTCTAGAGAATATATCTTCCATAATATTTTCATGATGAAAAAATGCCATAACCTGATGGATTAAAATGGCTGTTTGAGCAGCTTGAGCATCCTCAACATTTAATGGATCTGTTGCCATTGATTGAATCTTCTTGTATGAAAGTTCCCAAGTCCCATAAACAGTTTGTTCATATTTAGAGGCTCCTCTGAAAGATGGATGATCCATAAGTTCTTTTCTACTTCCTGAATAAAGTTCAATATAGTCATATATGCTGCAGAGACCAGAAGTGATATAAGCACCAGCTTGATCAACAGCAAGAGGAAGACAAAATAGTGTTGTGGCTATTCTTTCAGCAGCCTCCTGAATGGATTCACTTATTTCTTCTTCTAAGTTAGATCTTTTTAAAAGCAAAGCTATAACATCTTCCATATTCATTCCATCTAGCTCAATGGAATTCTTGTTACTGGTAAGAGCCCTCATATTGGGGTTTCTGCTGGTTATGAGAATGTCTCCTGTGCTATTTGAAGGTAAGTATTTTTCAATCACATTTGGCTCTCCATCTGCATTATCAAAAATCA
Organism: Crucibulum laeve; assembly: GCA_004379715.1. Classification (NCBI taxonomy): domain Eukaryota; kingdom Fungi; phylum Basidiomycota; class Agaricomycetes; order Agaricales; family Nidulariaceae; genus Crucibulum; species Crucibulum laeve. The sequence continues at coordinate 127,964 of ML213662.1, forward strand.
AAAGCCATTCCTTTGACAGAGAAGCTATCCAAGTGAGAACTGATTCAGGAGTTTCATCCACTGCAGCATGTTTAGCTTCTGGAATCAAAGCAATCCCTTTTAAGCTGGAAGAAATGGTATCTTCATTAGTGGCATCAACCCAGAAGATGTTTGCATATCTGAGAATAATAAAATGTTATTGAATAGACTGTTATTTTAGCTGAATGGATTGTTACATACTGGCTGGAAGCCTCTTCAGAAAATTTCAAAGCAATCTGTGTCTTTCCCATCCCACCCAGGCCATAAATAAGCAAGGAACGCCAAGGAGCAATACCATTTCCGTTCTGAATAGTAAAATAATGTTTTAGCCTGTCAAGATAGACTTGCTGTCCTGTGAAGAGAGCACTAGATGAAGGCTTCAAAACCATCTTGGCTGATTGATGCTTCGGAAGTTGTAGGTTGAAGATCTGATAGAGTGTACATATAAGCTTGTATATTTAAACTCTTAGAGATGTGTAATTCTTTACCACTTGGTCACCGGCCACAGCAGTGAGAAGACTATTATGGACTGATACACCCGAAGCATGCTGAAAAATATTGGCCATGATTGTTATGATTGTGTAATCTTGTTGTGGAAGAGCTAAGTGTGAGGACTAGGTGAGAGTCGAGAGCAAGGGCAGAGGGCAGAGGGTATCGATGGACATGTCAAGAAAGAGGCTGTGTATGGAAGTTGTCAAGACCGGCTTTACATGGCACTGGCAGCTGTCATTCCCGTCAAACCCAAACTTAACGCCCAACATCCATGATCCATCTAAAATAGATACAGTGCATCTACACAAGCCTTGACCTATTATTATCCTCAGTTCGTCTTTATGTGACACAGAACAGACTATCTAAGCATTCCTTTCTTTGTTCATTTATTTTCAGATCAAGCACTTATGAACATGGTTGAAAACCGCTATTCTATCACTCTATATCTCTTACTAGCCGTCCCTCCCTATCACCCGTTTACAGCACTCTCAACAACTCCTCTAAACTCTATACAATAGTCCTTTTATCATCCTCCGTGCTTAGTGTGATGTGGAGGCACCCTAAGTTCCCACGAAAGTAGACGACGATGCCGTTCTGTCTTGCAAGGCATTTGTATACTTTTTTAGGCGCGTGTTCACGAGGTTGGTGTCGTTTCCACTCATACTCGCTCCGACATTGCGTATCGCGGAGAGGGCCTAGAGGAGGAAAGTGCATCAGGATGTAAGCGTGGTGCGCATGGAGGAGGCCGAACTGGAGAGAGGACAGCGAATGCATGGTGGCTGGTTGGGGTAGGAAGGGTTGGACGGTGCTTTTGTGTTGGCGAGGATTTGGACCATGGGCGTAGGGTGAATACGATTCCGAGTCTGTCTGCGGGTACGTTGTGAGGATAAAGGAGGGAAAGAAGGAGGAAAGACACCCTGGATAGCAGCCAACATAAAGCTCTTGTTTAATGTTCATGATGCTTGCATTCACGCAGCCTCTGATGAGGGAGAAGGCACGTGCGTTAAGATCTGAGAGGCCGATGTAGGCTTGGTCAACTACGACAATGCCGCTGAAGCCCTTGTCTCTTGAGTCGAAGGTGGCGCAGGCGGAGGAGAGGGAAGTGTGTGTTCCAGTAGCATTGCACAGGGAGCAGAGTAAGATCAGTTTGACCGAAATGTCGGGGTCAATCGCTCTATTCACTGTGTGGATGAGGATGCGGAGTGGTTAGGATTATGCAAAGGGGGGGGATGGCAACGTGCATCTCATTGATGTGCAGGTTGAATGATCTTCTCGCCTCCCTTCCCTGCATCGCCGGAGACTCAAATGAGACCTTAACCACGCCTACATCTTTCGCCTTGGAGCAGACGCTGAACATCCCATACGTTGGCAGGTGATGAGGATCTTCTCGCGTTCAGCGGCCACGCAGATATGCATTAGCAGGTCGACCGTAAATGACTTCATCGGACCCAACACCGAAGAAGACTTGAGCGAGATTTGGCAGCCTGCTTAGAGAGACAAGGTAGAATTTGATATCGTTGCAAGTTGTGTTCAGCCGGGGGTATGTTCTTATGGATCAAACGCGATGGAGTGTTCAAGGGCATTTTTGTTTGCTTCGAGGAGAATGTCTTCCTTGCAGTTGTCGCGAGCACAGCTGCGGTATGGGTGGAGTGTAAGTACGTTGGGGCGAAAGCAACAGAAATGGAAGCTTCTGTCCTCCCATCATCTAATCCAGCACACGTGATTCACTTAAACACGCAGATTCCAGAATCCTGATGCATTGCTTGTAGGGCTCCGAACCGTATCTGTATGCACGGTAGATGGTACAGGCCGTATGCCATACGACCCGTGCCGTAAACGGCTCGGATCTTTCCGAAGACGGTACAGTACGGTATGGAAAGAAGCCGTATCAACCTGTCCCATACATCATATACGGGTGTCTCGACGGCTTTGTTCACGATGATTGTCTTCCTTCATCAATCTTAAACTGATTCTCTTATTTTATTGGTACTCGCTGCTCTCGCTGGATTTAACTGCTAATACACTTGTTTACATGATCTGCGTGATCTTAAGTCTTGTTCTGGGCTACAAACAGATGGTATACTGCACAGCATGCCTATTATATCTTCAACAAATAATTGACTTGTAGGATTTGAGGTTTGTTCATT